>JAHLJT010006499.1:0-12617 GCA_031308135.1 Acheta domesticus
TGAAACTGGAGAAGAAAATTGTGGAAGAGAGTGGAGGAAAAGAGGGACAGCAATGTTGAAGGACTAAGAGTCAAAAGTGCAGGTGTGGAGGAGAGGAAGGCAAGGACATCGTAGTAAAAGTAAAGTGAAGCAGAGGGGGGCAATGGTGAAAAAAGGAGGCATTCAAAAAGAGGAATGGCAATGGAGACGACACTACGAAGAAGTGTAGCAAACGTTAACACCGTAGGAGCAGGAGCAGTCCCACTGTCGATTGATTGATTAGTGTTTCGAGCGCGTCCACTGCTAAGGTAATTCGTACGTAAGTGTAGTGTCTGTTTAAATGCGATAGGTGACGATCTTCCACTGCGGGACGGGTAGTTCCGGTGCCGATCTAAACGTCGGCTGGCGGCTATGTAACCACCAGCGTGGCCACCGCTCAAGTCGGGACAAGCTCTAAGCTCCCGACTGGTCTGCCAACAAGTGTCGTCGTGTGTAGTGCATGTATGTGTGTGTGTGTAAGTAGGAGGGGAGAATACAACGAAGAGACGGAAGATCGCACGCGCTCCGTGGCCCGATTGTTAGGATACTGCTTCCGCATTCGCCTGGTATTGATCGGAGAAACCACGGAAAACTGCCGATCACAGCAGCCGACCGCAAGAATTCTTCTCCAGAGAGCTGCTGGATTTGCTGACCTAGCTGTCACGCTAGTGTGCAAAATCCTGCCAGCCCGTTGGGACTCGAACCCTAGGACCTCCAGGCCAGAGGCAGGGCAATGTCATCAATTGATGCCTGGGCCACCTATGCTGATGCCAACTGGCGACCGATGGCGGCGGCGATGGCGGCGGTGGAGCGCTGGCAGCGGATGTGCGCGTCGGCGGCGGCGGCGGCGCGGTCGGAAACGGCGGCGGGAGAATTTCCGCGCTCGCACCGCGACCGGACGTTGTTTCGCGTCGGGCGAGAGCGGGCAAGCACGGAGAGCGAGCGCCGCGTGGGAGGGGACGGCGGTGGGGCGGGGGCGGGGGAGGGGGCGGAAGGTTTCCGCTCCCGTGGGCAGAGCAGTTCTTGCCGCCGCCGTCTTCGCCGACGTTGTTAGCGACGCAGCCGGCAACGCGGTCGGTCTGTGGCGCGCTGTTCAGGCCCATATTTAGCGAGCTCTGCGCCCCATGCCCCGTGAATTTAGGTTTCGTCAGAAAATCGGTTACTGTAAGTAAATGTAATCTGGGCTTGGACCTTTGGAATGTTCACACTATATGATCCATTTTCATCCACATGGCTGAGAGGAAGGACAGGTCTTATTGCCTCAGCCTAGCTACTCATATCATCATCATCTTTATATAGGAACATATACAGTAATTATAGTAAAAATTATTAAAAATTTCATATGTTCCTACTCATTTCTTTTTATCCTTCTCTTATTCCTTTCGGCAAGTACAACGAGCATGCCAGCGATATTTTGTCGGTCCTCAATAATTATTTGATATTAAACAATTGAAGACAATAATATTTTCTTACTGATATTAAGAAACTCTTAAAGAAAATGTTTAACAATTAAATTATTTATTTAGGTACCATATTTTTTTCATGGTTTAAAGTTTAATACTTCGGTGTAAATGAAGAGTCAATTTCTGTGAAGTCATAACAATCGGGGATGATAGGCCCAACAAATATCTCTGCACGAAAAAACCTAATCTGGCAAAAAAAAAAAAAAAAAAAAAAAAAAAAAACCTACTAAATCGTTAATTATATTTAATGTTAATATTTTTTTAATATTGCGGCGGGTATTTAAAACAAAAAACTTGCTGTCCCTGGATTCCCAGAGCCTCTAATCCCACGCCAACAAGAAAATATGCGGCTCTCGCTGGGCCCACGTCTGCTGGGCGCCTACGCGGCCGACAGCGTTTAGCCGCCTCCGCGGTCCGTCAGTTGCACTATCGACTCCCTTCCCCCTTCCCCCGTCTCACCCATGTCCCCCACCGCTCCCCTGGAAGGCGCTGGCTCATCCGTCACTTACGTCCAGCGCCACCCACGCGTCCATCGCGGCCACGCCCCCACAGCACCCTCGGCCGCTTGCGATGCGGTTTCGTCACTGGAATTTATCTGGGTTTCACAGTCCACGTTCGTCTTCCCGCAGTTTCAACACGTTCTATGAATTTAGGAGGATTTACGGAGCAAGATAGCTAAAGACGGGTTTCGTCATGTTACACGTTACAATGCAATAGACAACTAACGTCTTCTCTTCTTTGTACACACACTGCTGCTTCGATAATCATTTCATGGCCAGATAAAGTTCGGATTATCATGTTGTAAATATCATTGCTACTAAATCTCAGCAATGGTACAATCTGTAGAGTTGTACACGCTGCCTGCGATGTAAATCTCGAATACACATTGATCTTGTCGCCGCCGGATTATATACACTTCGCCATAAACATTAATTCAGTCGCTCACGCTTCTCTTGCCTGCGCCCACACTCTTCATGGTAAGTCCGATGTATGCCGACCTGCAGTGCATACCAAAACCCGTGTACAATGCGTGAAAGTATTCAGCGTCTCGCCGTGTTTGGCGGTGGAGAAGGACAAATAGTGTGAAGTAGCAAATAACGAGGGGGAAATAACGATGTACCAAATGAGATCCAAAATGCGTATTTTAAAACGGCTAGTATTTTATATTCTGGTCAGGTACAATCGCATGTAGGAGTATCTTCCAAATAAGTAACAATTCAATAATAACAATACTGCACCGTGGAGACTATTCAATCGAATACTTTGTTCATTATAAGGAGAAAAAATTACACCGTTTCGAGGGGCGAATACCAAAATCACCTACGAGGAAACAAGTTATTTTTCATGAAACTTATTTATGGTTATTGAACGGTATCACTAGTAACGAAGAATATTCATTTGACGAAACTTTTTATGGTAAACTAGAAACGTGTTACTTTATAACTTAAGAAGAGAATGTGTACTGTTTGGAGATCCAATAGTTACGCAACACCCCCCCACACACACACACAACCGTTCCCCTCTGGCTCCATACTTCCACTCTGTAATGTGAGTTTGAAGGTTCGATATCAGCATCATTGTACCAAGTTTATGATTATACAGTGTGTGTGTGTGTGTGTGTGTGTGTGTGGAGGGGCGGATGGTGGGGAACCATATTTTACCTACAATTTTATGCCAGCTTGAACGGCGATGGTGGAAATTTATGTGTCACATACACATTATTGTCAACGATTTACATAATACGTGTATATATAAATACGGACATAACAGAAGTGATTCAGTGTCCATGCCCCGGGTGTGTTCAGCCCAACACCCAGAGAACTGCGCAATGCTGCACCTTCCTCCCTGTCTCGTGCAACTCATCCATCTCCTGTTGCCCGGTCACCTCCGCCGTCTCGGCGCCACTCCGCCCCCTCCCGCAGCGCGCGCCTGTTTCGCCTTCGTCATCGTCATCATCGTTATGAGCAGCGCGAGCTTCCGGCGCCGCGAAGGAAGCGCGGTGATGCGCGAGAGATACGGCGCTGCGGGTGGGGGTACGGGAGGGCGGTGGCGGCAGCAGAGGCAGAGGCGGTGGCATTGGAGGGTGGCGTAGCAGAGGCAGAGGTGGTGATAGTGGAGGTGGAGGTGGCGGTGGCGGTGGCGGTGGCGGTGGCGGTGGTGGCGGCGGTGGCGGTGGCGGCCGGCGGTGTGGCGGTGGCGGTGGCGGTGGCGGTGGCGGGGGCGGGGGCGGCAGCGGCGGTGACAGTGGCGGCGGCGGCGGCGACAGTGGCGGTGGCGGTGGCGGTGGCGGTGGCGGTTGGCGGTGGCGGTGGCGGTGGCGGTGGCGGTGGCGGTGGCGGTGGCGGTGGCGGTGGCGGTGGCGGTGGCGGTGGCGGTGGCGGTGGCGGTGGCGGTGGCGGTGGCGGCGGCGGCGGCAGCGGCGGAGACGGAGGCGGCGACGCGTGAGAAAGACGCAGCGCTTCTCGGTCGGCGAACGAGCCACGCTCCAAGGCTCCGTGCGAGACCCTACACTTGTTACCACATACTATTTTTATTTTTTTAATATTACGGCGTGCAGATTTGTTGTTGAACAGGTGGTGGACATTCGGAATTACGATTATTAGCACCCATCCTGATACAGCCAGTCACTGTTTATTCTTGTATCATTTTCGCATATTATTACGTGTGCAAAATTTTGAATGATACTGCCTTTCTTTGAAATTAGTATGAAATGCTGAAAGAGAAATTTCGTTGTCTTCTAAAAGTAATAATTTCGTAGGTATGTTATTTGATTGTGTTGTGCGTTTGAAGACTGGACGAATGACATGTCAACTGTGATAAAAAAAAATACAAACCTTGTGCTAGGAATATTGTGTCTTTTCAAAAAACTCAATTTTCGGATGTTGTTATGTACGACTTCTATTAAAGGAAAGAAACGAAGCTTTGCCAACATTAATATGAAAAGAGAAATTTTTTTGCCATGTAAATTTAATATTCAAGTACGTAGTAGGACTAAGGTAGATGCGTTTAGGTTCTCACTAATTTTATTAGGGAAGAAACTGAAGAAAAATGCTATATGAAGAAAGACCTCACTGTTGAAAAACAGAAACACAAGATAGAATAATGTACTTTCTGTCAACCCTTTATTTACAAAGTACAGCGAGGAAGAAGGAAACATACAACGTGCTACTCGCGAGAAATAAAATGCCATCATTTCAACGCACACTAGTACAATACATACTTCGAACATAGGTTCAGGTGACGTAAATCAGCTGTTACGGTGTCATCCAATCGGGAGGTTGAATGTCACTATAGTGACGTGTATGCTCCGATTGGACGACACGGTAACAGCTGATGAGATACCAAATGGAGCTGTAAGTGAGTCGAAGTGCAGGCGGTTCGAGAAGCGCCAGCGGACGCGACCGAGACGTAACATCCGCCGCCGAGAGTTGCCCGACGGGAACGCGGAATTGGTCCGCTGTCGGTGCAGTCGCTTTCGTCGGGAGTGTCAAAAGTCCCCGAGGCCCTGCTTCGAAAACAGCCTCTCGATCACGCAGTATTGATCAATGGGTATCGTCGCGCCTCTGGTCTTTTCGGGTGCTTCTGCTTCTACTACATTGTATTTTATTTTCTCGATAGTAGAAAGAAAGTACTGTAATGCTGAGCGAAAAAGCAGCGTATTTTCCGCGGAAAAAACTCTTATTACAGTGCCCTGGCCACAAAAAAAGTGGATAAACTCATTTGCTAAATTTCGGGGGGGGGGGATACTCTTAACACCTGATACCGAAAAATCGAATGACGCCAAAACGTCTCTTTGCCCGGCCGGCCGGCTGGCTGTAAACAACGCTAGCGGCTCAACTGTTCAGCCGATTTTCTCCAAAATAGATATTCCTCAGTCGATCTGGCTAATGTCGGGCCCTTTCAATTTGAAACCTATATTTAGTTTTGGAGGATACTTTACACGGGACATTTTCAAAAGTTTCAACATATTGGCTCTTTTTTTGGGGGGGGGGGATAGTGTGAAGGACGTTGAAGAGAATATTGCAGGTCTCACGTTTGTTGATAACCAACCTCCAGATATTTTATCAGAGATTTTAGTCGCACACCACCGACCAATCATAAACGGAGCGGTCGTTGCCATCCCAACAACCCCGCTTCCGCGGTCCCTGAACATGACCCTGGAAGACGACTTCAGCGAGCACGTGGCAGGTACGAATGCATGGCAGAGCATCGGCACGCGTTCCCAGCGCTCGCCGTCCGGGCGGACGCGCACGCACCGCAGCGGCTCAGGGTCACGCACCGCCCCCGCCCCCGCCGCCAACAACAGCGCCGTAACGTAGGTCTCCACACAACGCAGCTCCCTCCTCTGAAGTCGGCGCGGTTTCCTCTGCCACATCCACCGCCACACACGCTTCCGTGGCTCAGGGCATCAATCGACACCGCAGCGCCTCTGACCGGGAGGTCCTAGGGCTCTGGCCCCGACGGTGAAAAGATAACTAGTAGGTCAATTTCAGCCACTGTCTGGAGGAGAATTCTATACTGCGGTTTTTCTAACTTTGCCCCTCAAGGCCCGTCTTCACGATGGACTATGTCACGGTATTTCGTGACTTTCTCAGTCTTGTCGCTGGATATCGCATGATCGTAACCGTATCAAACAGTGCTTGCGATCATGCGACTTCTAGCGGAAAGGGGCGAAATGCCGTGTGATATTCCATCGTAGCCATAGGAGCTTGGGAGGCAGAGTTAAAAAAATCGCACTATAGTGGCCGGCTGATAGAAGTTTTCTGTGGTTCTTCCGACCTACACCAGGCGAGTGCCGAAGCAGTACCCTAACAAACGAGCCAGGAAGACGCGCGACCTTTTCTTCCTCTTCCTTGTCCTCTCCTCAGCATTGGCTTACACGCACTACACTACCACACTTGTGGAGGGACCAGACGGGAGCATGGAGCTTGTCCTGGCTGGGATGGAGCCCTACTGTTGGGAGATACCTGGCTGGGAAAAATCCCGCAAGCCAACGTGTAGGTCAGCACCGGATCTCGGCCCCCAGCGGGGCAAGATTACCGCCATCCCCAGCGATAAAAACATACTTGCGGGACGAATGACCTTAGCAGTTGACGGAAACGTAAATCCTAATCAATTCATCCATCCACACTACCCCGCCACAGCCGCATCATTCCCCCTGTGGATGTCGTAGCTTCCACCGCTGCCACCTTCGTCACCTCCTCCACCAGCGGCACTCCACGTGTCGGCGGCGGCCGCGTGCGCCACACCGCGCCGCGCCTGGGGCTGCGGTCGCGCCGAGGTTTTGTTCCACCTGCCGAGCGGAGGTCGCCGGTTCCGGTCCGGCGCTGCCGCCCCTCCCCCGCACGCGACGCGCTTCCGCCCCCCCACCCCACCCCCCACCGCTTCCGGGGACGCGCTCCGCTCGCCTCCCCCTCTCCCAGGGGTTGCGAATCGCCCGCCGCCACAGCGCTGACAACCACCCTCAGCGGGGCCATGCCGATGCAAGTGACGAAACAGATGAAGATCACGCGGTCATTGCCAAGACTTATACTGCGATTTTTCTACCGTGCCTCTGACAGGAATCAGTTGTTGACAGTTTCATCCAATCGGGAGCTTATATGTTGCTACAGTGACGTGACTATGGTGACGTTCAAGCTCCCGATTGGATGAAATCGTCAACAGCTGATACCTGTCAGCTGTTGTGGTCTCCGTCGGTCTACTGTTCGTCCCGCAGCCCGCATTACTTTATGCTGGAATGTTGTCTCGTTCATTGCTTCGGAATAAAAACCCCTTAATTTTTTAAAGACTACTACAGAACTCAACGAGAGTACTGTGTTTATGTGCCAGTTCATGTGTTCCTGGGCCTCTATCAGTTTAATTATTCAACGAATTGCACTGAAACAAAGCCAAGAAAAGGAAAAGAACAACAAAGAAACACATTGAAGCGCACGTTCTCTCTGTACTTGTAAAAGGATCAGCATTAGGGCACTATTCAAACCAGTCGGTATCGAGGTACACACTGAGCAGTCGAGGTTTCGAGATTTTAATTGAACATTAATCCCGTTAAGGCAGATACAATTGTTGATGATCTTGGCTGTCCGGGTGACGCCGCGTCGAAGGCTGCGTTGCCGACGTTTCGACCATCTTATCGTGGTCTTCCTCAGGGCTGCAATGCACTGAGGTCGAAACGTCGGCAACACAGCCTTCGACGCGGCGTCACCCGGACAGCCAAGATCATCCACATGACTCCGGCCGCGGAAGCCTACGACTTCAGATACAATTGTTTTCAACGCCTCCTATTTCACGGCAACACGTGCCCATTGTAAGATTTTCATATACCAGTTCCAGTCTCTGAATAATTCCACGCACGCCTCTCCAATAAAGCAACGTCGCGAACACCTCTCGCCGTAGGAAGCTGAAGCGACCGTTTGGGACCGCGCTTTGTGAGCGGTGCGTGATAGCGCTGCCCGCGGGATGGACAGCGCGGGGAGGAAGTACCCGAGCGGAAAGCAACAGCCCGAGAGAGGTCAAGGGCGAAGGAAGGTTAAAAGATGGCAGCGTCGGCGAAAGGAAAAGGTGGCGAAAGAATGACATAACCGGCCATTCCTTCGCGGTGTAATAAAAAGAGACCATAAAGAAAGCAATTGTGCAAGACAATTTACGAATGTATACGATTTTTCTCTCTCGCCCCGACAGCCATACCGCACCACTCGATCATCTCTCTCCTCCGGACGATTTTGGGACTCGCTGCCAGTTTTACACGTGGCAGTGATTTCGGCGATTTGTTTTCCACGACAGTTGCCTAATCGGATAACGTATAGCTGCTTCGGTTGATTAAGGTTTTATTATTAAAAGAAATACGACGTGGAACGTAAACACCACATTTGAAAAGCAGGAGAAGCACGCGACTTCTCAGAGCGGCAAAGGCCACTACGTATTCGAACGAACAAAAGTGGGGTCATCGTGTTTGAAGGGACAATCAGCTTTTTTTTTTACCAACACGCTGCAATGTTCACAATGTAGGTGTCCTTGAAGTCTTCATTTCCATATTTATATCATACACTACTATGAAGAGTGTTGTGCACAGTTAATTCTTACAACTACTAAGAGTTTTAATTTTCTTCTATTTCAGTCCACTCCTGAAGGTGAGAGGGTGACCTCCATGATACTGCGAGCAAATCGTAAGTCCGTGGCTTCGAGTAAGAATCACCGATGTCACTGTCTTCCTTAATGGAAGAACCACCAATGTAAAGATTTGTCCATGACATTTTTTCAATTTCGTCAAAAATATTTTATCAACCTCATATACTGCTGCTCGTAAATATTGAACAGGAAACAGCTCCAATAATTGCAACTACGTTGGTAAGCAGGATAGAAGTCGATTACATGAATTACAAGGATGAGTATGAAAGATGCGTACGTACAAAGCCGATGATGGCGCATCGACTCTTCGACCCACCCCTGAAGTCTCCTCTACACTGTTCTAAAAGTTGCGTGAAATAAAATAATAAAAATGTAAACAGTTGGAACGCGAAAGGAAAAGATATTTAAAACGAAATTCAAGAGTCCACATAATATTATTTTAGACAGTCACTAGTGAAAGCCGTTACTATAATATTGATATCAAGTTAGCAGCATTTGTTATAGCAGTGTCAAATGAAGAGCGACAAATTTTTTTTGCGTAACAAATTAGCAAAAAAAAACGACAAATTTGGAGATTAATTTAACATTTTTTTGACAACTGCGATTCTAACTTTACGGAGCTTCGGGAGAGATTGGTGGTCTGGGGACATCGGCGACCTCATCAGTCTCCGCTTCACCCGAACGAGGTTACTGGCGCGGTGGGGCATCGAGGCGGCGGCGGCGGCGGCGGCGGTTGCGCTCAAGCCGGGATCTCCTCCCTCAGCGATTTAGCGCCAGAGGAGACAAGAACTCACTTTCTACCCAATTTAAAAAAAAAAATTATTTACTTCTTTAGACCATAATTGCACAGAGCGAAGCGAATACAATAACGAACCAATTTTGGATTCTCTGAACATGCACGAACTCTAACGGGTTATTTCGGAAAACGATACGCCCCAGAATTTCCACGTTTAATTTTCTCTACAGAATTCTGCGCACGCTTCAGTGGCGTCAACATCAAGAGACTAAATTGAGGAGTGAAATTTCTTTACAGTACTTCCACATCAATGGTGTGGTAGAAGTGTCTTTAGTTGGCGTGGAAGCATTTCAGCTTCACAGTAATTCAACTGCATTTGTGTCTCAATTTCTGTATTTCAACTTATTATTATTAATGGATGTTTCATGTTATGTAATCGATGTATTCACGGTCATAACTACGGGACATATAAAATACTGGAGAATCACAAAAAATCTACATATGAAGTGATAAACGAGGTATTTTTTACTTAAATAGGTAGTACGTACACCACGTATTGTATACATTTATACTAAACCGTAACTGACGTAAGTAATGCTACTGCACAAATTGATGTTGAGATTGGAACCAAACATTTTTTTGGGGGTCTCTGATATGGAAAAAAGGGTTTTTCTTTCAAAACGTCAGTCCGTCGTCAGTTCACCGTGAAACGTCCTGAACTTGGCGTAAATTGAAGTCAACAACTATCCACCAGACATTGTTTTCTTTCTGCCTCAAAATCCGTGAAAAATATGCTGCTGTAGCCGCATCGCGCTCGGTTCGACTCCCCGTCAAACAGGTCGGACCGAGCGGGACCCGCTACCGCATCCTTTCCTAATTCCGTGTCCCTTTACACTCTCATCCGACGACCGGTGTGCGGCCGGGTGCTTTGCATGAAAATGCCTCGTTAACCCTTCCCCGCCCGCCTTCGCGGTTTGCTTACTTAAACGCGAAAACGGTCATTACCTCGTCGTAAAACCTAAAGACATAATTAAGATTTTGTGTACGCCGGTGCCGTCCTCGTGGTGGTGCTATTCCTGGGAGCACTTCCACAAATATTAAAAATTGCGCGATAATGCGGAAAATACTCCCGACGGTTTAACGCTCATTGTTTTAATATTCAATAACAATTTAATAACCTCTCGCAATGTAATATCAAAGCCGTCAAGCGCGGTGCTAAAAGATAATGTTACAATTCCGTTTACGGCTGACGTCCGCAGCGAAATACGCCAACAAACAAGCGAAAAAGGTAATGCCTCCTTGACGTCACAGAGGTGGAACCAAGGCCTGCTTCACTCAGGCCCCGAAGCAAAATTGTCACGTGATCAAGGTAGTCGGTGGTCGCTTGGGTCGCTTGCTCCCGTGCACGTGGTGTTGAATGTTTTGAGAGTGGTTGTGCAGCGTTTTGTGCGTGTTTTCAGCGTTAAAATCGAAATTGATATTGCAAGCGATTGTGCTTACTGTGTACTATTAATTATCACGCTTTATGTAGTTGTTGCTTTCAGCAGAACATATAATGTGCCGGGCGTTTTTTTTATGTGCATGAAATTAACTAAGTTAGGTTATATAGCTAAAGTGTGAGATCTCACAGTGCCGGTAAAATTACACAAACTTCTTCGTGACGCATATTTAGAATATATAGCAATCTTGTTATTAATGAATAATTGTTTTGTATTTTACAGAAAGTGCTTTGTGGAATTTGATCCCTTTTTATTTCAATCGAGCGGATTTGACCGAGAACCGTTTATGCTTTGTAAGTGAATGTTTCATTTTATACGCTTTCAGTATTTACATTTTGTATATTCATGTTTCAATAAGTGAGATATTAAAAGTATTTGTGTCGTTTATGAACATTAAAAAAACCAATAAACGAGTATCAATGTTACTTCTTCGTGTAAATTTAAACTTACTGTAGGCAACAACTAGATGTTGATACATTGTACCACGTCCATCATTAATTAATAACAATATTTTACAGGATATATATTTTTTTTGTAAATGTTGAGGAATACAATTTGGAAATTGCAGTTTTTCTGATTTAGCAGTAAGTATACCCTACATTTTCTTTTAAACAAATTCTTTTTCTTTGATAAATATTTTAATGTAAATTCAATAAAGTACTTTTTTCGAGGCTGTTACAATTGCAAAATATTTTAAATGACATTAATACGGTGTAATATCATTTTCAGCCAATAGTAACAGTTCTTATTGCTGTTGCATTCAATATTGCTGTTACTTTCAAAAAATGCATTTCTTTCATTCCAGTAATGCCAAGACATTGCAGTGTAGCAGGTTGCCGTTCAAATTACGATGGTGAAAAATCTGTTTCCACATTTTCATTGCCAAAGGATCCTCAAAAGAGAAAATTGTGGATTAGAAAAATTCACACTGATGTAACGCATGTGAAGGACCCAATTATATGTATAAAACATTTCAGAGAGGAAGATATTATAAGAAAAGACTGTGTAGTGTATAAAGGTGAATATAAAATAATATCCCCGGAAGGTGCCAAACTGAAGGATGGTGCATATCTCAAGAATTTTCCAGAATTTACCATCGTATTTGAGTGACGGAAAGAGTTCGAGCAGAAGATTAGCTGATGTGGAGGAGGAAACATTTTCAGACTGCTGTGCAGCTCAGTCTGGATGGACTTTCACAAACAGATAGATGAGAAAAGTATTAAAACACTAATGAAATTTTATATGTATATTGATAGCTCAAATGAACTAAAAGCAAAATGGTTTCATGTTAATGCCTGCACCAATTAACATTTGGTTTTTTTAAAATTCACACTAGTGTTGAAATTTAGGAAATATTGTTGTTGCCAATAATTGTCACATTCAAAGTTTTTTGTGAAGGAAAACAGATGTGAGTAGTCACACATTGCTAAGAAAACTGCCAAACAAGTTGACAGAATTTGATGTGCTTCAAGAACTTCTATCTTTTGTGGAACAGCTGGTAAAAGTACCTGATCAAAAATGTGAATATGAAATGGCAGTCTCTCTTTTGGAAAATTGCAACAAACATTGGGGACTTGCCAGAATATATCTTTCCTAATCGAACAGTTAAAAACTTAAGTAATGTGGCCAAAGAATCGTCCGACGATACTGTAATTTCAACTCTTGTGGTTTGCAGCCTCCTTATATATTCATTCCTCTGCTGCTTCATAATGCTATTCTTAATAGTAAACATGCTTGTCATTCCATCTGTTAGTGTACTTCAAAGTATTATTGGTG
>JAHLJT010006500.1:0-57185 GCA_031308135.1 Acheta domesticus
TGTGTAAAGGAAGGGGACAGGGTACGGAACGAAAGAACGCGAACGGTCCGTGACACATTTTTGAAGATACTGCTCCGACATTCGCCTGCCATTGACCGGGGAAACCACAAAAAGTACCGCTCACAGCAGTCGGTCGCTAGAATTCCTCTGGATGCAATTCCTGAATTCAACGTAGCTACGTAGTATGCAGCTACATCAAAACCACCCCCGCCAGGCCTCGAATCCTGTGACCTCCGGATCAAAATCACTGCAGAGACAACGGTATTGACCCTAATGAGATGTTTACTTGCTAAAATAAGGAGCCTTTCAGTCCTGGTCGCGCACATGTCACACCGCAAAAGACACTTTTGTGCAAAATTTCCAAGGCGGATCTGTTTGATCGCGCTACGCACTACTTCCCGATCCCGTTCCAGGCGAGTGGGACCGGAGAGGTGGTGTGGAGGCGGCAGCACGGGCGGCAGGGAGGGACCGATATGCAGGCACGGAGGTGGAGGCGGCGGGAGTGAGGGCGGAAGGCATGAGCAGCGGTAGTGGCAGGACAGGGGGAAGCGGGAGACGGTGATGGTGGCGGTGCCGGTGGATGATGGCGGCGGATGGTGTTTGTGCTGGTGGTAGAAGGCGGTGGGCCTGCGGGGGAGGGGGCAGGGACGGTGGCGGTAGCCGTGTGTGGGAGGGGACAGAGGCGGTGGAGGGTGGCGGCGGTGGGGCAATGGGCGGTGGCGGGGATGGTGATGGGGCGGGCTGTGGGTGGGGCGGTGGCTTGGGGAATGGTAAATACTGATGGTGGGATTGGTGGCGGGAACGGGCAGGGGAGTGGCGGTGGTGGAGGAGGCGAGGGCGGAGTGGGAAGGTGGTGATAGCGGTGATGGCGGTAGTATCAGCGGCGGCGGTGGCATCATGCCGCGTGCAAGAAGCTTCCAGAGGCGCCCCAGAGGTGTCCGCTCTTATCGCGTCTGCGGTTTCCGCGCCACCCGCCGCGCCGGCCAGCTGCAGGCGGCGCGGCGCCGTGGTGCAACGGCTGGTGGCGCGTGTTGCCGCTCGGAACTCTCAGCGACAGAGCGGCGGGGGAACGACAATGTTCGGCCGAAACGGGGAGGAAAACTCGTGGAAAACAAATGTATGAGAAACTAGAAGGGACAAGGAACAGAAGGGATACTATTTAACGTATGAAGCCAAAAGAAAAGAAGGCAAAAATAAAATAAAAAAAAACTCTGAAATAAATTATTCGTGTCATCTGTTATTCTTTTGTTGTTTTTTCTTCCGTTTCAAGTTCGCATCAGTCCCCAAACAAATCCTGTACGAAAATAGACATTGACGTTATGGCATGAGGGCAGATTTTCAAAGGCTTGTCTTAAAAAACACTGCGTGCCGTTTGTGCCTTCCCATTTTTTGGGGACACTCTTTCTTTCCCTTTTCTCTTCTATCTCTACCTTCCTGGCACTCGCGTCCTCAATTTGTTATAGGGTCACTGGATTTGTTAGGTACGATGAAATAGAAAATTATCGTGCACATCGAAGCGTCCCCTTAAAGCACCCCATAGATTTTTGAGAAATATGTTGAGAATTCTTGTGGTTGCTTTCGCATGTCCGTTTTCCATCTTCACCCAGCGGTCGTGATATGGCAGCCCTTGCTTATCTGGGTAGAGATAATCAACGGGCTGTATGGTGTGATGGAAACGACCATGTAGCCAACATTTCGAGGAGTGATATGTAAATTTATTATTCCTTAATTTTTCTTTTGTTTCCGAAATTTATTAAACTACAGGTGATTATATGAAAGGAAAAGTGTAAGTGACTCTACTACAAAACGTCAGGAAATACAAAAATGTTTGTCGATGTTCCTAGAGCGAAAAGTATGATGTAATTGATATTTTTGCAAAGAAATTGTTCAAAGGAAGAGAATCAAGGGCAAAGAGTTGAAGATGAAGGAGATTGGAGAGAAAGAAAAATGAAGAGGAGGAGAAGAAGAGAAAAAGAGGGGAAGTTGAAGATGAAAGAAAACGGAGAAAAGTAGAAATGTAAATACTTTTCGTTAAAAGAATCTTGCCTTCTTGGCATAAATTTCCAATGCATTATTATTAATACGGATAGAGGCGTTTGGCAAATGATAAAGACTTATATGCAACTTACGTACGGAGGGCCTGGGTTCGATTCTCTCTTAGAACATTGATATATTACTCTTGAATTAGTGACGTGGTATTTTGACAAACCCTTGCCTCCAATCCCCAGTGCCCATTCATCCTCCATCTACCACCTTTCCCCTGAGGCTGACCAATTACTTAAGATGGACGTGCGAGGACCCTCGGCTCTTTCCAGAAATATATACAAAATTGAGAAGGGCAATCCTCAGGCAAACCGGGGCCACGATCATTCCCAGCAAAGATGGTTCCCCAGAGGACAGAGCTGTACGAGGAAGGGTAGTATACATGATGGACACCCTCGAACCTGGCGGCCGCAAAAGACGAGACAGGAAAAAAAAATGTCCGGGACGGGGTAACTTATACAAGGAGATAAAAACTTAATATATAAAATATTAATTTATTAATTCAGAATGCTACCCATCAAACATCAGAATTTCGGGACGTGCAATTTGTAATGGCAATTCATCGACAACCACGTCACTCGCAGAACTACGGTATGTGATATTGGCATTTGTATTTGCATTTAGTCCAGTAAGAAGCAATTGGCCTCTTACCCCCCGTTAAATTCCGCTTAAAAGCCATAAGAAAAAAAGAAACAATGTACCCAAAAAGCAAAATAACTTGTAAAAAAATAATAACAATAAACGCGCATGTTCCGATTTAATGTGTTTAATTATTTCTTCACCTCCACTTCCTCAGAGTTCCCTTCCCGACCGCTAGAGTACGCTGCAATACCTCTGCACACTGCACCTAGAGCGCGCCAGGGTGGGCGGGAAGCCGGTTGAAAGACACCGAGCTGTTGGATGAGTCTCTCATTGCTGCATTCGTGGCGCAACGGTCTAGGTGTTCGCCTCGTAAACCAAAGATTGCAGGATCGAATCCCGCCAAGACGGCATTTTTGAAGCGTGGCCCCACCGTTGAGGGGCAGGGGTGCGGGGGCGGGAGTGAGGGGGTGGGGTGAGGGGGTGAGGGGGGTGAGGGGTGGTTGGGTGGTGGGGGGTTGGGGGTGGTTGGGTGGTGGGGGGTGGGGAGATGTGGGGTGAGGGGGGGTTGGGTGGTGGACGGACGGGGCGTGGGTGGTGGGTGAGTTGGGGGTGGTGGGGCGTGAGTGAGTGGGTGGTGGCCTAAGGGGAATGACCCCTAACGGGTTGTGCGGAGGACAGCTGTTCTGATGACGTCATCCTGCGATACAGTTCTGGTTACGTCCTCGGGGTGGCCTTGAAAACGTATCAGTATCCTCATACTACCCCTACTGTCGATTTTCTTCAAAATTGATATTCCCCAGTCGATCTGATTCTAGTCGAAGCTTTGTGATTTTGAAAAAGATTCTTTAAAATTTGGGGGTACTTTATATGAAGCTCCCCGGGGATTTTCAACATTTTCTCAAAAACGGCTCCAAAATTTTTTTCTTTAAATTTCTTGTATGAATAGAGAAAAATACACTTTTTAACATGGCATAGGTCCGATTTTCACGTACAGCTCTGAATTTTCGAAAATTGTGAAGTGTGAATTTTTTTCGGCGTCTTTCTCCAACTACAAAATTGAAGATATAGATTTTTTCTTCAAATAAAATTTGTTCTGCATATTGAGTTCTTAATAAAGGTCATGTAAATGTTTTTCACAATTTTGGTAGTTTTCGTGCAATATTGCATGCAATATGTGCAATTTTAAAAAATTACAAAAACAAAATTCTCAAAAACGGCTCCAAAATTTTTCTTTAAACTTTTGGTAGGGATAGTGGTAAATGTACTCTATCAATGACATAAAAGTCATTTCGGTCTATCGGTTGGTTTTTTCAAAAATTATAAAAATGTAAATTTTTTTACTTGTCTCTACTTGTTAATACTTTTACTTGTTAATATTTACACTATCGGCGATTTTTTTACATTATTATATTTACGAGTATATTTGCTTGAAATAATGTCAAGTAACGTTTCTCGAAAACACTACCGTTTTCTGTGAAAAGTAGCTCAAATTTCGGCATTTTCAGAAATGCTCAAACGTCATTTTCTCGTATATGGCTGCAATTTTTTTCTTGAAACTTTTGTAACGGATAGTGCTAATTACACTCATTAGTATAGCGTGAAGTTTATTTTGAGTTTTTTTTGTTTTTTTCAAAAATTATATAAATGTAAATTTTTTGAAAGATCTCTCACATCTTTAATATGCACATTATCCGCAAATTGTAAAGATGATTATATTTGTGAGTGTAAGTGTTTCAAATAACTTCAAATAAAGTATTTGGAAAACTCAAAAATTTTCTGTGAAAATGAGCTTCAAATTTCGCATTTTTAGTAGTGCTAAAACGCCATTTTCTCTTAAGCGGCACATTAGTTTTAAAAGAAAATTGCCATTTACGGCTAGATTTGTGTGTTCTATAATATTCTAAAATTAATGTTTCTGTTCTACCAATAGGATACCGAAAAATTAAGAAAATGATAAAAAAATGTACTTTTGGCGATGATAGATGGTAGCTGGCAAGAAAGAGTATGTGGCAATTCCGAATAGCTAGCGAAGACTCAGGAAAATAGAAAACTAATACGGGAAAGTCTGTGCCATTCTGTTTCTGCTTTTTGACAAATAAATAAATAAATAAAATAAATACGGTCATGCTTAATTGTTTCAAAAAACGAGTAGTTTTTCTTTAATTTTGTGACAAACGTAATAGGCCGCTGTAATTTACTGCGCTTCGGACAGCTGGATGCGTCGTAAATTAGAATGTGCAATTTTGTATATTATTTCTTTCTTCGTTTCTTATATTCGAACTTGTTATAGACTTACACATTAATATTTTAGAAATTGTTTATTTTGAAATATTTGAAATAAGTAAAAGAATTAATAGCTCTCAGAATAGCGACAATGCAGGGTCTGCAACAATGGAATTCACATTGCGCTCGCGAATATCTGTGAATTAGTGTCATTGTTGTGACCTAATGGAGCTGTATGAAAAGGAGTTATAATTGTCCAATTTATGTTGATATTTGCAGGCAAATATTTAGTTTTGCACCAAATGCTGTACCATTTGTAGTGAGTAGAGAATTTGTTGCATGGTTTTAAAATACTCTTCCCTAATCATGGCCCAATGGAAGGCATTTCTATATTTCCAGGGTATCAGGCTTCTTTTTCCAATACAGGGTTACAAAACTTTTGCATTCTATTTTTGTGAAGTTGTAGAATTCACATAGTTCTGACAACACTGCAATGGAAATAGTGAGTTCCAAGCGAAGATGTTAGTAGCGCATAAAGTGCAATATTACAGTACTACTTAGCTGTTTCCTCTAATACGGGAAAGTAAGTGCTGTTGTAGCACCACTAGTTTTATTACTGCACGGCGTAAATTCTTTGTCGGAAACGAAAGGTCGCGTCTGGCCATTCTTCCCCAGTAAATGTTTCTAATTAAAATATTATTATAGCCATTAAGCTTATTAGTTGTGAGGTCAAGTTTGATATTTGTGTTTTTTGTTTTTTAATGCGTCTTAAGATGACGCGAAGACACGTCCGCTGAGCTCACGTGACAGAAGTTGATGGTTTCATTCTAATATTTTCACTGGAAATGCTGAATAATCATTCTTAATCGTTATAATTAAAATTTAATTATTTAAAATAAGCAATGACATGTGTTATTATTCAGTAGTAAAAAAATCGAGCCACGTCCATCCTCAAACTAAATTTCAGAATCTCCACCGCATATTACCGCTGAGCCTGGCCGGCACCAAAATTCAGGAAGGTGGCGATTGGAACGCTGGAGCTGGGTTACAACGGCTTCCCATCGCGGCTATCGTTGCAAAACGGCTTCCAAGGTGCGGCGGTCGTTGCAATAGGAATATGTTGTATACTAAAAAGAGAAAACTAACAACTTTGCTTAGTACAACAATTTATTATTCCAAATTTCTAAATCTCAATCCGAATACAAGCCAGGTCCCGTTCTTCAATAGGCATAGAAGTCCAGACGTCGTAGCGTAATCCTCCGAAATCCCGATGCTCTAATCCTAATGCGTAGCGTGTTCGTCGTACTCGTGGGCAGGCTTCTTCCGGCGGCGATAATTCCATCTCCAGGCTCCAACTCGTACTCCGTCTCGAACTCCAACTCGAACTGTCGTTGTGGCGCGGCGCCCCGCTTATATAGCGCCGCTGGGGAGGGGAGAGCGCCGCCGGCCCCTCCTTTGCCCCGCAGGGGTAGTCCCTCCGTTGCCTGTGTGAGGTCGGACGTAACCCGGCCGCTGATCGCCGACGGCAACCGGCGTCGCTCCCAGCGCCCCTCGTAGCGACGCGCCGATCTACCGGCGTGGCGGGCGTGAAGTTCGTGACATCGGCCACAGATGCCACAAAATACATTTCATTAAGAAAAAAATTATCTTCATAATTGTAAATGTAGGAAGATGCCGAAAAAAATTTTGAATTTTTTCAATTTTCGAAAAATCAGCGTTTTCAACCTGCATAAGTCCTACGCCATTCTGTTAAATGAGTTTCAGACTACCAACAAAATTCAGTCAAAATTTTTGGCACCATTTTTTTAAAAATTTTGAAAATGTCCCAGTGGCTTCATATAAAGTGCCCTCCAAAATTAATATGTCGGTTTCAAATTCAAGGGGCAGCGAGATCATTCAGATCTTCGGAGTCGGTCCCCGGTCGTCGGAGCAGTCGGACGTGCACTAGCGGAGCTCGTGGCTTAGACAATGGGTTGCTACCTGCAGGAGTATCGGGCTCGCATCGGGGCGTGGGCCGCGCGCTTTTCCTCGTGTGCAGCGCCGGCCCCTTCGGCATCGCTTCGCGGGGACGGGGCAGCTGCTGGAGCAGCAGCGTTGTGTGCGACCACGATAGCGGTACTACTGCTAATTGGAGGTGTCGAACCAAACCCAGGACCTGCAGACGAAGTAAATGCAATCCGTATCTTGTGCAGTGGCTGTAACAGTAACTTAAAATCCGGCAAGCAGTGTGAACTCTGTGGGCTCTGGTATCATGCGAGTTGTGGAAAAAATGGAGACATGGACAACGGAAAATGGTTTTGCAGTAAGTGCAAAGAAAACAGACTACGTCTACTGGAAGAAAAACTGGAAGCTGCTCTTCTTCAAATCCAGGAACTGCGGGAGTTAAACGCAGCTCTGGAGGAAAAACTTCGAGCTGTTTCAGTAGGAGACGCCGCGCAGCCAATTGTAGAGGCGCCAGTTGCGAGAAAACCCATTCTCGTTATTGGCGACTCGATAGTAAGGCATGTAGGCAAGAACGACGACCACATGGATGTTGTGTGCCTCCCGGGAATTCGAACCGAGCAGCTGCGAAGGTATGTGGAGAATAGGGACCTCGGAACGCCAGATACCGTAATTTTACATGTCGGTACAAACGATTTGAGGAGGAAAAATCTTGACTTTGTCATGGGGGATATGTGTGACCTCGTGATGAAAGCACAAGAGAAGTTTCCGAAAGCAAAAATATACATTAGTGGTATTCTCAGGCGTCGTGGCATTCCATGGAGACGGGTCGGTGTAGTGAACCGAATGTTCGAGTGGGTGGCGCAGACAAGGAATGTGTTTTTTTGTGGACCCAAATTCGTGGTTGCAGGACGGCGATTTTGGTCGTGACGGCTTGCATCTAAATCGCGCGGGGTCCACAAAGCTAGGCGGTCTGTTCTCGCGCGTAGGTGGACCGAAACTTCCCGCGACAGGCTCGTGAGACAGCATGGCGGTGTCGGCAAGGGATGTCGAATCCCTTATGATGGTCTGTGCGGGGATGTCGGCGACGGACGGCAACGCAGTGAGGGACGGCGACGTAGTGGCGACATGTAGTGACGCGGAGACGGCGGCGAGGGACGGCGACGCGGTGGCGGCGGCGAGGGACGGCGACGCGGTGGCGGCGGCGAGGGACGGCGACGCGGTAACGGCGGCGAGGGACGGCGACGCAGCGGCAACGTGCAGTGATGCGGCGATGGCAGCGAGGGACGGCGGCATTAGATTAATGAATTATGCAGAAGGTGAGTCTCTGGTTATTTTGCAGGTTAATTGCAGGAGTATTTACAATAAAACTGTTCAATTCTGGAACACGGTAGAATGTTATAATGTAAATGTCGTGATAGGTACGGAGTCATGGCTCAATGCGGAAATATTAAACGCTGAAATCTTCAGACAAAATTTTTTAACATTCAGACGTGATAGAGTAGATCGCATTGGTGGGGGAGTTTTTATATGTATAAAAGATAACTTTGAAGCAACAGAGGCATGGGTGGACGACAAATTTGAAATCATAGGTGTAGACATCCGAGATAAAAATTCGAATAATCAATGGGAAATTATAGGCGCGTATAGATCACAGCAAGATGGACATGAACCATTGGCAAGACTTGCAGAGAGAACACGCGTAACCAGGAAAACCGGAAAAAAACGTCATTTTGGGGGGAGATCTAAATTTACCGCACGCTACCTGGGAGGGGGATGTGGGGGCTGAAGGCGCCACCCAAGGTCTCGTTAACGAGCTAGTTTGGGAGAACGGCTTAACACAGGTTGTGACCAAACCGCCCCGTGATAATGCTTTACTGGACGTTTTCCTTATTAGACCGGTGGACAAACTTCTTGCCTGTGAAGTAATTCCTGGAATTAGCGACCACAAAGGAGTCCTTCTAAAAATGTGTAGAGAGGGTAAGCGAAATGATCTTGTAAAAGAAAGACAATTTTTTCAGTTCTCTAGAACAAACGTCACAAACATGCAATTATATTTGAAAAACAATTATCCAACTTGGGCTTCTAGCGGAAGTACAGTAGAACAGATATGGACAAATTTTAAGAACATCATTTCAGAATGCTTAGCAAAATTCGTGCCTACCAGGAAACTACGGTACCACTCGGATCCCTTGTACTACAACAAAGAAGTGAGGCGATTGAAAAGGCATGTTAGGAAAGCGTATAGTAAACGTAATTCAAATAAGGAACAGAAAAATAAATTTCTACAATTATCTAAAGACTTATTAGCTTTAAAATTACAGAGCCAAGAAAATTACCTTAAATCAATTCTAAACGACCGATTGACCTGTTGGCAAAATTTCTTCAAGTATGTGAGACATAAGAAAGGGAGCAAAGAAAGTATTCCAGCGATCTGCGGAGCAGACGGTTCGTTAATTACAGATGACAGTGTAAAGGCGGACTGTTTAAACAGACATTACGCTTCTGTTTTCAAGCCGAAGGATCAAACCCCAGTAAGTAAAACAACACCCGTAATAGAAACCTTTCGAGTTGATGCAGGAATTATTAGAAAAAGAATCGCAAAAATTAGGAGAAATAAAATCTGTAGGTCCTGATGGAATACCAGGAGAAATACTAAAACTGGGAGGGGAAGCCATGATTCCGTACCTTGCGCGGTTAATGGACGTAACTATAAATAATAAAATGATTCCTCAAAATTGGAAGGAGGCAATTGTAGTACCGATTCACAAGGGAGGAGACAGAAGGGTTGTTAACAACTACAGACCTATTAGTTTGACATCAGTTGTATGTAAGCAGATGGAACACTTAATTGCAGAGTATATTAGAAAAGTTTGGAACAAAACTGATTGGCTATTTCAAAATCAACACGGTTTTCGTCCTGGGTATTCGTGCGACAGCCAGACTATTGCTTTATGTCAGGACATAGCAGATTCACTAGACAAAGGGAGTAGGGTCGATGCAATAATATTAGATTTTTCTAAGGCATTCGATCTTGTTCCACACGGTCTCTTAATTGCCAAATTGTCAGAAACGGGACTAGATCATCGAATAATCTTGTGGATAAAAGAATTTCTTTCGGGGCGCACTCAAACAGTCAGGATAGGCGATAAATATTCATCAAAAGTCGATGTAACTTCTGGGGTCCCCCAGGGGAGTGTGCTAGGGCCACTACTATTTTTAGCGTTCATTAATGACATTGCAACTGGAATAAAATCGGAAGTTAGACTTTTCGCCGATGACTGTATAATATATAGGAGTATTGGCTCATCTTCGGATGAAAATGTTTTACAGAACGATCTAAACTGTTTATGGAACTGGGCGTGCAAAAATAAGATGGAGTTAAATCCGGAAAAGAGTAAATTCATTTGTTTTACCAAGTGTCGTTCAAATGTACACTCCAATTATGAATTAGGAACCAACGTTATACCACGTGTAAAAAGCTGTAAGTATTTGGGTTTGGTCCTGAGAAGCGACTAGGATTGGTCGGATCATATTAACAATACGGTAAAAAAGTCCTGGAGAGCACTTCACTTTGTAATGCGTATCCTAAAAAATAGTAGTCCAAATGCCCGATCCCTAGCATATACTACACTTGTTCGTCCTATTTTAGAATACGGATCAGCATGCTGGGACCCGTTCAGGAAAGGGCAAATTGAGGCGTTAGATAAAATTCAAAAACGGGCCGGTAAGTTTTCAAATCATGGGCGCATTGTTGATGAACGAGAAAAATGGGAGTCCTTATCTAAGAGAAGAGAACGGGCGCGTTTATGCGTAATGTACAAGATTTACAGAGGAGACACAGCATGGGCAGATATCGGTAAGAGATTGCATAAACCAGATTACAAAAGCAGAGGAGACCATCCGTGGAAAATACGATGTAGAAAGCAAAGAACTGATGTAGGTAAGTTCTCCTTTGTGAATCGCACTATAGTAGATTGGAACAAACTACCTGCAAAAGCACTGGAGGCTCTTCCTTCTAATGTAGGCAAATTTAAAAACATACTAAATTCTATTTAGATCACTATCAATACTGAGACAATTACCTTTATTATTATTATTATTATTATTATTATTATTATTATTATTATTACTGATATAAATTTCACCATTATTAACACTGCTTTTAGCTTTGGTATAATTCTTAATTTATTATTATTATTGTATATAGTTTTTGTTATTTTTATTATTATTACATATTAGCGTTATACAGTGAAGTGAAGTGTAGTGTAGTGAAAGGGAAGGGAGTGTAGTGTAGTGAAGGGGAGTGCAGTGTAGTGTAGTGAAGTGAAGTGTTAGTGAAAACTAGTAGTCAATTTAGAGATAACTAGAAATTAATTAGAACTAGGATATCCTCTAATTCTAATGGTAACTATAATTGTTAATGGTTTTTATTGTTCTAATTCTAATTGTCATGTTTGCCACCGAGCATTAGCTCAAAGCGAACTAATAAATCTATCTATCTATCTATCGATCGAGGAGTATGAATTTTGGAGAAAAGCGGCTGAACGGTTTAGTCACTAGCGTTGTTCATTGACAGATGGACAGACGGACTAAATTTGAAGCTTATTTTTACAGACAATTTTTGAGTTTTCAAAATGCTTCATTTGAAGGCATTGGAAGAACCTACACTCACAAATATAGTAATGTTTACAAATTGCTGGTAATGTGCATATTAAAGATGTGAGAGACCTTTAAAAAATATCACACTAGTGTAATTAAAAAAACAAACAAAAATACCGCAAAATAAACATTCCATCTGATTAAAAAGTGCAAGTCGCACTATCCGTTCGAAAAGTTTGAAGAAAAAATTTGGAGCTATTTATGAGAAAATTGCGTTTGAGCGTTTCTGAAAACGCAGAATTTTGAGCTAGTTTTCATAGAAAACGGTTGAGTTTTCGAGAAACTTTATCTGACATTATTTAAAGCATGTTTAGTCATAAATATACAAATGTGAAGAAATCGCCGCTAATGTAAATATTTACGACGTGAGGGAGAGGTCACAAAATTACATTTTTGCAATTTTTGAAAAAAAAAATATTCGTAGAGAAATATGGCGTTTATGTCATCTCCTCGAGTACATTTAGCACTATCCCCACCAAAACCTTAAAGAAGCTAGTGGTGCTACAGAATTGCACATAGTTTCTCAAATTAATTTTTCTATTTCCTTTGGTCTCGGCTAGCTATTCGGACTTGCCACATAATCTTGACAGCTGCAATCTATCGCCGCCTAAAGTAATTTTTTTACATTTTCTTAATTTTTTCGGGTTCCTAATAGCAGAACGGAAATATTAATTTTAGAAAATTAAAGAACATAAAACCTTGTCCTAATAGCAATTTTCTTTTAAAAAATTGTAGCTGTTTTTTAAGAAAATAGCGTTCAAGCGGTACTAAAAGTTTGAAATTTGAAACACTTTTTCACAGATAATGTGTGAGTTTTCAAAAAACTTCGACTTCATTTGAGCACTTACACTCACAACTTTAATAGTGTTTACAAATTGCTGGTAATGTGCAGAATAGAGGTGTGAGAAATCTTTGAAAAAAATTACATTTGTGTACCTCGACATTTGTGTAAAAGGCCTCGAAATAAACTTTATCATATTCCAGAGTGCAATTAACTTTATCCGTTCGAATGCTTTGAAAAAAAAATTGGAGCCATTTACGAAAAAATGGCATCTGACCGTTTCTGAAAATCAGGAATTTTAAGCTAGTTTCACTGAAAATGGTTCAGTTGTTTTGAAAGTTTACTTGGTGTCATTTTAAGTAAATATAATTTGAACAAATCGCCACTAATATAAATAATGACGTCAGAGAAAAGTCAAAAAATTAATTTTTTGTGATTTTTGAAAAAAACAAAAGTCTAGAGCGATATGGCGTTTATGTATTCTCATAGAGTACATTAGGCACTACACCTACCAAAAGTTTCAAGAAAACATTTGGAGCAGTTTTTGAGGAAATTTTGTTTTGTATTTTTTTTTAAAAATTGCTATAATTAAAATTTAGAAAACATATACATGACCTTTAAGAAAACTCGCTACGAAGAACAAATTTCATTTGAAGAAAATTCTCTATCTGCAATTTTGTATTTGGAGGAAGACGCCGAATAAAATTCAAACTTTTGCAATTTTGAAAATTCAGAGTTAACTGTGGAAATCGGACGGAACATTTTTTTACTCTATTTATTTTACTCTATTCTAAAGTATTTTACTCTTCTTGCAGAAATTTGAAGAAAAAGTTTGGAGCGGTTTTTGAGAAAATTTTGAAAATGTCCGGGGATTGTCATGTAAAGTACCCCCAAAATTAATGAACGTTTTTCAAAGTCGCAGAGATTTACCTGAGGCCAGATGGACAAGGTTTTCTTCAATTTGGAAAAAATCGTACGAATAGTTTGGGGCGCTAGTGTTGTTCACGCGAAAAAACAGCGGATTTTCGGAAGAAAAAATTCATTGCTGGGCCCCGATAACGAGAAAGTGATAAAACCAGTTGCTAAATTAAGAAAAAATATCCCCTAACACGTGATGTAGCCAGAATTCTTGTTTTGTGAGTCCTTGATATCGAAAAACCAACTGAACGAAAAACGTACGTCTGTCCGTCAATCCGTTCGTCTGTGAACAATACTAGCGCTTTAACCATAGGTACGATTTTTTACTTTCCCGTGTACTATGCGTACGTACGTACGTATAGTATAGGGAAAATTATGTAATGCTGCGCGAAAAGACGGCGGATTTTCGGCAGAAAGGAGGGGCAAACGGTCGGGTGGGAGGCGGGGCGGGGAGCAGAGAGGGGCGCGGCGGCGACGGTGGCGGCGGCGGAATCCTCTTGAGCCTGCGGAGGGAGGGGGCGGTAGCCGCGCCGTCAGCTCTGCCTCCAATACGGGAAGCGCGGACACGCCAAGCGCAGATAGCGGGAAAATAAGTGAGACGCGCGAAATTCATATTCGCGCCCTCACAACACACTGCTGCACCATGGAACTCCCATAATTGGCGGGAATATTCCACAAAGAGCGCCCAGATGGGCGAAAATTACTGTCTATTGGGAGCGCCGGGAAAATGTGCTAACACTTATTCGGGCCGGGCCCCAGGCAAAGCTATAGAGAGGTACAGTCAGACACAAACTTGTTTTCTTCAGCGACTACTTTTAGAAAAGTGAAATTCGTGCACAACAGTCCTGCACTAACCTGAGATACCCCTTTCCTACTAAAAAAGTACCTAATTATTAATATTACATTGGCAAAATGAAAAAAAATATGTAGGCAGTTGCCTAGAGTACATATAATCGATACTTTAAGATTTAACATATACCTCGGATGAAGTAGCCTATCATAGAACAGTAACAAAATTACATGGAATGTGTAGCAGTGCTAAACGTAAAAGATATTGTGACGAAATGCGGATGTCCACATTCGTCCCATACGCCCACGCGACAGATGATCATCGGCTGCAGGCGGTTTAAAAGGGCGTGCGCAATGCCCGCGGCATAGCGCGGAGCACGATGACGTATGGCGGTCGAAGGAGGGGAATGACGCGTTGTTACCCTGTTCTTATCTGAAATGCATTCGAGACCCGAAAGAACAATGTTCTTATTTGAATCGGGAAGATTAATGATGTTTGTTTTAACATTAGGCCAAGAGGACCGATGTTTTGTTTAAATTGCAGTTGTGGCCATGTGGCCAATGATAAAAATTGACTTAAGGTTGCTGTTTTGCATCTCTGGTAGTTCTGGCAAAATGAGGTTTCAGATAAAAACAAAATGATTAGTGAAGAAATGAGGAAGTGAATGGCGGTAACTGAAATAAGTGATATTTTGCAGTTTAAATTGAATTTACTACATAGAAATTTGAGTGACAAATGAATACATAAATACAAAAAAACACTGACCTTCCTTTGATGTATAACATGGTACAATACTTAAAGCTAAAATACAACCGTGCTTCCTGAGTTTAAGGTGAGAAGTTTGCAGTGGTAGTTCCTTCCATTCTACGACGTAATGAAGTTGATGCACAATGAATTACTTAACGTGTGGTCACAACACAATTCAGGTATAACTTGAACATTTACTGTAGTTGAAGTAGTTCAATATAACACATTTTGCATAAACAATGATGAAAAGACAATGTTTTGAATGAATTTGTGAGCGCAAGGGCTCGAGTGCGTGTGCCCACAGCGGTTGCCAGCCAGACACTGCCTGCGACCAAAAGTAACGTATTTTTCGCCGCCCCCGGCCTGCGCTGTTGCTGGAGCGGTGTCGGCTCGGTGAGCGTTGGATCGGCGTTGCCGCTTTGTTCGCACAGATTCTCGACGCGATTTGTAACATACCCCTTCGAGAGAGGGATGACTTGACCCATAAAACGCCGGACGACGGAATGAGTTCTTCAGTGAATTTGGAGTGTAGAGCGTCAGAGAGACGCGTGGTTAGGTATGGCGTGCGTAGCATTTTGAGAAAAGTGCACAGTAATCGAGGACGGGCACAAGTGCCGTGAAGTAGTTGAAAGAGTCTGTGGCTCACGAGGTGGGGCGGTGATTTTCATAACGCGCAGTTACCAATTGAAAGGCGCTAAACAGAAATAATTGGTGCGACGTATACGTCCAAAATTTGAGCAAACACGCAACTTCATTCTGTTGCGTTGTGCATGAGACCTTCGCACGCGGGTTGATCGTGACGACGGGAGAGAAGAAAAAAGAAGACGTGGTCGCGAGGGTCCATGGGAATCCGGCGATAGAAGAAGACGAGGAAACCACGCAGAAGGCAACGAGCAGCAGACGACCGAGACGCGGCGCGCGGCGCCGCCGCCGGGCGCACCTGGCCTCAGCGAGACGTAGTCGGCGCGATCGTGTACCGGCCGCTTGTGGCCGTCGCTCCAAAGCCGAGGCTGGCGAGAGGCTGGTGAGCTGCGAATTGCGAGAATATAGGTCAACGCCCCGTGGCCGGGGAGAACTGTAAAAGAGGAACGTTGGTGGGCCATAATTCACGGAGCTAGCAGAGATCGGAGAATTGACTGCTATTTTTTAGTAACTGCCTGGGAAATTTCTATAAAATTGTTAATTTTGTGATATTCATAGCAAAGATTTCTTATTGAAGAGTACGATCCAAATAATCAAAGTTATTTTCAAATCGATTTGAATACTGAATTCTCAAGTCTGAACCGTCACCGGGCGACTTCGGCCGAAAAATTGTCCGCGCAATCACACCGGTCAGTAGATGGACCTACTTGGGGGTGGAGTTTTGCGGGACAGTTCCCATAAAGGTCCGCTTCCGGGTTGAGGAGGACCTAATCAACATCTCAAAGGCCCCCCTCAAGCCCCACCAACGTCTGGAAATTCTCCGGACATAATTTGTACCTAGGTATCTTCATTCGATAGTACTTGGGTCGGTCCGAATGACTGACCTTCGGGCCATCGATGTCTTCGGCAGAGGGGCGTCTTCTCTGCACTGTCGCTCCCGAACAGTAAGTTATCAACATAAAATCCATGCCTAATGTTTAAAGCCACTTTAGGATAAGTTTTAGTTATCTCTTCAGCTAACGTGTTAAGGCACCTTGAACTAAGGCATGCGGATGCCATATGTGAGAATTTGCAAAGTAGAAATTTTAATAGAATCCTGAGAGTTCTCTCTCCCCAAACTTCTCTGAAAGTTTGTACCAGCATAATGCACTCAGATCATTCTATACATTTCTCAATATCTGTTGTGAAACAAACATTGAACAATCGAAATTTAAGCATAATGTCAATGAACTCTGGTTGCACGTGTGGGAATCCAGAAGATGATTTGGCACTGCAATTGAAGATCACACGGAGTGGTGTGGTATTTGATTGTGGATTCAACACACAAAAATGAGGTATAAAATGAAAGGGAGGTGCCACCTTACTAATGCATTTAACTGCATGCCCCAATTCAATATATTCTTGCATGAACTTGATATAATTTTTCTTTAGCTCTCCATCTTTTGTAAATCTGCTTTCTAATGCAAGTGAAAACTGCTTGGCTACACAATGCGAATTTCCTAATAAATGTGGAGGGCGTTTGAAAGGCAAAAAGACACAAAATTGCCCATTCTCAAAACCTGAAAGTCTCATCATTAAAATTTGTTCACAAGGGTGATCCAAGTCTGAGACGTTTTCATCACTAGAAGGCAAAATCTTCTCAGAATTCCAAACATTATCGTAATCATTGATTAAGGAGGAAAAATGGGCATTCAAGAAAAAAACACTGATCTGGGGGTGCCCCACTTGGCAACACTGTAGGCAACCGATCCCCCACAATGAATTTTCCTAATTTAGTATCAAGAATAAAAACATTTGATAAATGTCTGCTCTTCTCAGTGTTAAGCACTTGAAAAAAAGAAGAGCTTCATAAAATGTCTAATTTTCTAGAAAGAATTAGTTATCAGCCAGTTCTAGGCCAGCAGGCAACTTCAGGGTAGCTACATTTATGCTCCTCCGAGGTGTGGATTGGGAAATTGCTGGAACCACGAAACATTCTATTGCTCTTTTCCAATTACAACATCGCGAGGAGACTAACAATTGAACTCAAGTATTTGAGCCAGAAGTAAGTGCATTAATAGAGTAAATGGTGGCATCGTGCTTTATTCGTTTGAGGTGGAGGGCTTGAACCAGCGCCTCGGTGATTAAAGACAATTTACTGCCAGAATATAGTAACGCCCTTGCTGGCAGAGTTTGACCCAATTCGTTTGTTGAATTCACAATGGCTGTAGGAAGGAGAGAACCAATTTTGTATGATTGGCTAAGAACCAAGTGTGTTAATGTGCTAGCTTTAGTATCGTGTGCTTGTTGTGTAGTATTTAGAGCGGTAGATACTGCTCCAGCAGAGGTGTTGGGGGCACTACAAGATAGAGGTGGAGTCACATTATGGACATTTTGCATTACTCTTTGTGAAGAAAATTTATGAAGCAATGAATGATGGTTCTTACCAAATGTTTTATAACTTCGCTGAGAGCAATGATGAGAAGGACCTTGTGGACTGTAACAGAAGTCACATCTTCATTAGAACGAGAGCCAATGTAAAGTGCTCTTGCCCGGAGCGAAAGGAATTCTAAAACATTTTGCAAAGGAACAATTTCAGTTTTTGCCTTAGCAAGGAGAAATGCTTCCCTTGTTTTATTGTCTAACTTGCTGAGCACTAAAAATTGCAAAATTATCTCAGCCAAAGGCACCGTAGTGGAAACAGCTGATATAGACAGCCAGTAATAGGTTACCACAATATGCAATTGTCTTAACCAATTTTGAGGGCAGGAAAGTAGAATAGGGCTTGAATATGCTCCTCTAAAATTTTTGATTTATCATCATTACGTTCTGTTAATAGGGCGCAGGCTTGTTGAAAGGATCCTTCAGAAACAGTTAACACGGAAATTAACTTTATAGGCTCTGCCTCCAGACTACTCATTAAATGCACTAACTTTTGTGAATCAGAAATGTGGGCCTGATTAATTACTAATTGAATGAACAAATCACGAAACCAAATTTAGGACTTTTGATGCTCGGTAGCGAGCCATGGTGCCATGCGGATGGAACAGCGGGAGCTTTTTCAAAGGGCTCATATTTTTCATGCAATAATTGTTTGACGGCCAAATAAGCATTTTCACATTCCTAAAAACTTTGCTCATGAGCCGTGCTAAAAAAGTCCGCCAAGCTAATTGCTTTGAGTTTAAGAGCCACAACCTCATTCCACACCTCTAAGATTCTGCCTCGCAGACACGCGTGACTTGCCGTTGTATCTGGTTTGCAAAGTTTAGAAATCATTTTCAATTCGCAAAATTTCCCATATCGCAAGACTCCATCTTTGCGACAATCTTAATTCAATTGTATTAGAATCCTTAAGCCGTAATTTGGACTAAGCCGTAATTTGATTAAATAAGTTTGCTTGCTAATTAAATAACGTGAACTATCTCTCTATAGAATTCAAAGCGTAGCATTGATTCAGACGTGAAAGACCGCCTCAAAACAAGTACAGACGCATTTTAGACAACTCGAAGTCAACACTAACTTACATAATCAATACGAGCAAATATTAATATCCACAAACAGTATTACAATACTATATTTACGGCCCCATCTTAGGTTAGGTCAGGAATTCACACGTTAGGTTAGGAAATATGCAAGATTTTAAAGGGAAGGAAAGGCATAAAAAAGAACATGCTTTAATTGGCTCCGTACAAAGCGCTTATAAAAACGCACACAGCACTATGTATACAACAGCACTGATAATTATTCTGATTCAATTCTGTTTTTCTGAGACAAGCTTCCGACATGCGCTGCACGTGCGGGGCGAGCCGTATCAAACAGCCATGTAGCAGTACCAACAGAACCTTCGTTCCCGGGTTTCAAAGCACTATAAATTGTCACAGAAAAGAAAAAACTTCTAACAATTTCCAAAACTTTTACAATGTTGTGGTAGAACTTTTAGTGACAAGCGCACTTACTGGGCAAGGCTACATGATTGATACAATAAACAAATGAAGGTTTGAACTACACTGTCAGAAATTTTCGCATTACTTTTAATGTAAAAGTACATTAAAGTAAGTATCATGTACGTAAATTAAATTTAATGAACACGTACAGTAATTTTAAAGTACGTGTGCATGAAATGTAATGTACGTGTACAATTAAATTTACTGTATGCGTGTACATTAAATTTACTGTACGTGCAAATTAAGTTTAATTTAAGTACATGATACTTTAACGTACTTTTACATTAAAATTACTGCATGTGTGCATTAAATTTACTGTACATGTAATAACTTCAGTATTTAAAATTTGTTCAAAGAATTGTCACCCCGATCGGGATTCAAACCCGGGTCACCTGGTTTACGCCCAGTTGCTCTAACACTATCATATCGAGACAACCAATTCTTTGAACATGTTCTTAGGCCTGATGACTGGCCGTAGGGATTTATGCAATTGTCACATCTTCGGACGCGTTTACACTCGGAAATATGTCCCGCAGACGTAAAGAATACTATGTTTTGACCTTGTTACTGAGTAACAAATGTATTTCAATATATAAATTTGTTCAACGAAAGTCACACCGACCGGGATTCGTACCCAGGACTTCAGGTTTACGCGTAGGTGCTCTAACCACTGAGCTATTGAGACATTCAATTGCTTGAAGAGGTTAGGTGGCCTGATGTATTGCCCGCTATATGTATTCTTTACGTCTACGGAACATATTTCTGTACACGTAATAAATATATATTAAGTCTACAGAATTGTAAATATTATATATAATTGTCACTACTTCTTCCCATGTTTTGGACGCGTTTACGCTTGGAAATATGTTTCATAGCCGTAAGAATACAAAATTCTGACCTTGTTTACAGTGACAAATCTTTGAAAAATTTTAATATTTCCGGAGAATTGGAAGTAATTGTTAAGAAAAGACATAGCGTACAATGTACATCGCTACAATTTTTTTATTAGTTCTTTACAATTTTATTGTTACCAATGTGAAAGTAAATACGAATTTTAAAAATTAATATTTTTTGTATACATGTTGAAAATATATTATAAATTCATTATACGAAATTTCAAATAGCGGAAGAAAATATTTCTAAATTTTTAAACAAAATATAAGTTCCATACATTCCATAATTATTTATCAAATCTCCGTGAATATTAATTTAAACATTAAATTGAATGTCGAATTAAATTAATCTCTCTTTAATGAAGGCAAAGGTATATCAAGTTTCACGTACTGATGTATATTAAACCTGCATTGATTTTAATTTATACATTAAATTTAATGTACAACACATTAATATCGGTTTAATTTGCAAGATACATTACGTTTAATGTAGACCTACATTATATCTACATTTTTAACATTAAATTTAATGTACAACACATTAATATCGGTTTAATTTGTAAGATACATTACGTTTAATGTAGACCTACATTAAATCTACATTTTTAACATTAAATTAATGCACAAATGCATTAATATCGTTTTAACGTACACTTTACATTAAATTTAATGTACTGCAGCACATGAAATCTTCATTGATTTTAATTTACATATTATATTTAATGTACATGTACATTAAAATCGATTTAATATATTCGGTACATTAAATTTAATGTGAAACAGTGCATTAACTACATTAAATTTAATGTAATTTCTGACAGTGTAGTTTAAGCATTACAAAGTATTCTAGAACTTTCAAGGGAAAAATGAATGGTTAATCTAATTGCGTTTCGTGACTTTACAAAACAAGGCTACACTCAAAATGTTCATCTCTAGCCATAGCTATCTAGTAGGGGGTCTAAATGCACTCGAATCGCCGAAACAAATACCCGCGAGATGGTTATCTCGCCACCATCTGCTCATCCGTGGACATGGGGTTCACATACAGTCTCTTCACTGCACGCACGCACGCACGCATTCCCCAGTTCACCGCGCCGCAAGTCCAGCACTCCTTGCCCCGTTAACCTCTTCTCGCCCCGCCCCGTAGTCGAAAATGAACTCTCTCCGGGCAGGCGGCATAGGAGCAGCCGGGCGGGCGGGCAGTGAGGAGATAGCGAGGGAGGAGGCGTTGGCGGAGGCACCGGCGGCGGGTTCCTTTTGAGCCAGCCTTGGGAGGGGGCGGTAGACCTCTCTTCCGCTGGCACTACAACATTTGGTTACCACAAAAACACATATGCCACCATTTAGAACTATTTAATTGCTAATTAATTACACAAATATTAATTTTTTGCTCTTCACACTTCCGTGTAATTAAGTGTGAGCTGGCGGAATATTCAGCTGGCACACTTTTGGGTACCACAAAAACAAATATGCCATCTTGTAGAACGATTTAATTGATAATTAAATACGCAAAAATTAATTTTATTGCTCTTCAAACTTCCGAGTAATGAATGATAAACTGGACTTGAAGTGTTCTGCTGGTACACCACATTCAGTTACCATGAAAACCAATACGCCACCATTTAGAACTATTTAATTGCTAATTAATTACGCAAATATTAATTTTTTTTGCTCTTCACACTTCCGAGTAATTAAGTGGGAGCTGGCGGAATATTCAGCTGGCACACCACTTTCGGTTACCACAAAAACAAATATGCCATCTTGCAGAACGATTTAATTGCTAATTAATTACGCAAAAATTAATTTTATTGCTCTTCAAACTTCCGAGTAATTAATGGTGAGCTACCGTGCACATCCTCCTGCAAGTCGGTTGCCCGCCCTGCCTGCGGGCCGGCCGACGTCAGACCGTCCGGCCGCACGGGAGCTGTGCGTGGCAAATTTAAATGAAATACACGCACTGGCCGAGAGCTGTCTTCGATATAGCACTGTTTGATGAACAAATCAAAAGAGGCTAAGAATACTCGTTTGTACTTCGTTTGTATCGGATAGTTCCACCAAAATTTTCGTTTGTGTCAGAAAATCGGTGAAGGTACAGCCATTTTAATGTCGTGGCAGGAGGCTTGCGCTAACAATGACACCAAGCGCATCACCATCACCGTAAAAAATGTCAAAGAATTCTTTATCGTTTGTATGTGGTTTGTACCAAAATATTAGTTTTTTATCAGATACAAATATAGATTAAAAATAAAAAAGATATAGATTAAAATATAGCCATTTTAATTTAGGGCGGGAGGCTCACGCTAACCATAATACCATGCGCAAGTATGTCGTTTTTTAATAACCATTAAAAATTAACCTTAGCCAAGTGGACTAGCTTGTTTCCGAGAAAAAAGTATGCCAAAAATGGGAGTATTTTGAATGCGTTAGCACTGCCAGTGACCGTGGCTACATGTGCACATAACAGTTTTATCCACCGCTTCCAAAACTCGGGATAGGAATGCAAAGGTTATGTATAGAGCCGGGCAAAACGCATTCAATTATCGATCGTTCTCGCCGGCTTTGCTTTCTCAGTCTCAGAGCCTCGAAGGTCGCGCGCGCGCTCCTTAAAGCCTTCGATAAAATAAACACACGAAACCTATGGGCAATAATGAAAGACAAAGACGATGATACAACAAACGTATAGAAACACTTCCATTATGCTCAATACATCTAGCAATGTTCTCCTAGCATATATATACACATATATATATATACATATATATACATATATATATTGTAGTGATACCGAATATATTACAGTTAATTGCGCGCCTAAGAATTACTCCGCGTCGCACGACAGCGAGGGTCAGCCGACGGCGCCAGGACGGCGGCGGCCACTCGCCGCCCCCTACCCTTTGAATTTGTCACGGCCACGTGTCCCGGAACTTGGGTGGTCGTTTCGTGCGCACGGCACCCCCGGTATTTTTACGCGACGCTCAGAGCCCTCCCCCAGCCTCCCTTGAGATTTCCAGCCCCTCACACCCCCAGTCATTAATAACTGCCCCTATTTGACGCAAAATTGAAGCGAGAGGGAGCGATAGCCAGCTTCTCTCTCATTTCTCGGCCTCAAAAACACCCAACGATTGGGCAGAAATAGTTTGAGACGCACTACCCTTGCGCGAATAGCCGCCGGAATTAGGCAATGTTCTGGAAGGTTCCAGAATCTTGGGGATAATTTTGGTGGGGGAAAGAAGCTTCGAGGGACTTCGAGCAGGCGACGCGAGGAGAGAAGCGAACGAGTTGCGTTCGGGGTAGGACGTGAGTAGCGGTCAAGGGGTGACAAGTTGCTTTTGTGGTGGCACTAGGCGCCGGAGACAGAGTTCGGTTCGTGTTGGATGGACTTATAAAAAACATTGAGTTATCTTGGGAGAATTTGTGCAAGTCCCCTTAACAATTGTAGACCGCGGGGCTGTGTGACGGACAATTGACAGTGAATTGTGCTGTGTTAATATCCGACTTGTGCTCGAATTCGGGACTTTTTCGTGAGATTATTAGATGATTCACGAACTCGCTACGAACTCCAAAATACCGTGTGATAGATCGAGTGTGAGGAGATCATTCGTTCGAGCAGACATAACCTAATCATTCACAACAGTGAGCGGACGGCGCTGTGTGTTGGGCCAGCCCCAGCAGCCCCCTCGCGTATACCTGGTTCAGTCCTGCGCACCACCCCACCCAGGCGGCGCCTCATCGCCCGTGACGACCCTCGCAGCCAGCTGACGGCCCGAGGTTATTCAACTTTGGTGGGTTGTGCAAGCCGCCCTGCGGAGGCAGTATTTATTTTGCTTTTGTGGTGCGCCCGTGGTCGAAAGGCATAAACTGTGTGGCGAACAATTTTTGCTAATTACCTTTTGACCGGGCGACGAAGAGAGATTCCCCGGCCGCGCTTGGCCGCCAAGAGGGAATTTGCGCAAGGAGAAAATCTTTGTCATTATAATTGTATTAATTTGTATTTCTTAATTTTAACTTGTGTGTGTGCATGACATATTTTTTTGATTTGGGTAAAGGGGAGCATGCTCGCCGACATGATTGGTACCAGTTCATTCGTGATTTATTACTGAATAAATCCCCCATGTTGTTATATGAATGCAATGCTTCTCATTTGACCCCGACCGCCAGCTTCCTCCATCATCGCCATTTCAGGCCCGACTGTCTATCGACTGAGCGAGCCGGCTACCCGTCCGAGGCGCCCAACCGAAGACAAAGGGTAGTCGCAATATATATATATATATATATATATATATATATATATATAGACGTGTCATCGAAGAAAGGCTAATCATTTTATATTAAAACACACTGTTTTGAACACTGTATTATTTGCTGATGACCAGTCATTATCTCTTCCTCCGAATACGATTTGCAACTCACTTTTTTCAAATTGCAAAACATAATAAAGAAATGACAATTTAGAGATAGCCTTCTCGACATCGAAAGTGATGACTTTTCAGGGAAAGTGTCATCTTCGTTCAAAAGTTATTCTAGATGGCAACACTATTGAACAAGTCCCCACATTCAATTATCCGGGCTATAATGTTTCCTTCTTCAATGACATTGATCAAGAACCAAAGTTATACAAATTTCAACATACTTGTGGAACCATTAAAAGGATTTTAAAAACAAAGTAAGAAGAGACACAACAAGTAAGAAATCGAATTATGTGTTTAGAAATGCATGACTGTTCCAGTCTTGATGTTTTTTTTGATATTTCCCTTCCACAGTAACCCCGAGGAGGCGGGAATTTATTGAATTAATCGGGTACATTTCTTGATGTACGGTAGTGAAAATTGAGCATTGAAGAGAGCAGAGAAACGGCGAATTGAATATTCAGAAATGAGCTTCCCGAGAACAGTTCGGGTGCAGTCGCTTCTTCTTGGAAGGTCGTCGCCCTCCCAAGGCATCTCGGGGGTGGCAGCGGCGGCGATCACTAAGCCAGCACCGCCACAAGACAGCGGCGGGCCGCGTGGCTCTGATGTTTAAACTGTATGGCGGACGGACCGCCCCGTAAGCCTTCACATCTGGCGTTGCGGTGGAGAAGGGCCTGCGAGTACAATGGCAAGTGCCAAGTGCACCCTTCGGGTGGGTGGCCCATTAGGCGCGCGGGCTCTAGCCTCCCGCGTGAGCTGCGTCAAGCTGGAACAGCCATGTCAGCTCACCGGAATGAAACATGTCTAATGATTTATTGCTAATTAATTGCCAATTAATTGCCACATTTTCGAATTAATTGCCACGTGTCTTCAGGGCGAAAACGGGTGTGAGCTGGCTTGACGCGACGCAAGCATACACATAAGTGAAATTCGGGTCGCAGGTACACGGAAACACTCAGATAATTTATTGCTAATTAATTGCCACATTTTCGAATTAATTGCCACGTATCTTCAGGGCAAAAACGGGTGTGAACTGGCTTGACGCGAATGTTTCAGTTTTTAACAATTTTTTTCTCATAAACGGCAACTGCAATTAATTTGTGTTTGTTTTAAAAAATACTATATAATGTGTATTAATTATGTTCTTGGTATGGTTTGATTGTGCTCGTTCGTTTTCTCTACAAACGTATTTGAATATCTGGCATGGTTGAATATGTTCTAGTTTTTAACAATTATTTTCCATAAACAGTAGTGGCAATTAATTCGTGTTTGTGGTAAACAATTAGTATATAATGTGTATTAATCATATATTTGGTTTGGTTCGATTGTGCTCGTTGGTTCTCTTTGCAAACATATTTGAAAATCTGGCATGGTTGATAATGAAATAATGACATAATGAAATTTGCTAAAAATAACGAGCATCACTAACTTAAAAATAGCATATACTAAATATATTCACTAATTATAGAAATTCCGTTCAAATTACATACGAAATTTAAAAACATGATTAACTTTTGAGATTTTCCAAAATATTTAATTTTCCGATTTTCCAATTATTTTAAAAAAATTAAATTTTTGTAAACTTGATAAGCAAAAATTTAAAAAGGAATATTTATGAATGCACTAGTGTTGTTGGCCAGCTAAATTCAAAGTGGAATCTCAGAAACTTTGAAAAGTATCGATTTTTTACGAACCAGTATGCAGTAGATTGTTGCAATGGACGCCTTTCCTGCTTTTCTAGCCGTCGGTTTCTTTGGACGAAGCAGTAATTTAAGTACATCTTGAGGGGTACAACATCTCTATTGTATTTAGTTGTTAAATGACGGATTCTTGACTCATGCAATGACGGGCACTGAAATTATCTGATTCCTCTCAACTCACTTTAAGTACTCGCGTACCTTAGAATTCCTAACGTTCGTCAAATGCACATTTTTAATTCCTTATCGAATTTTTTTTCAGGTCTGGACAAACTTCCATTTTCTTCAGCCTACTTTTATCATGCGTTTCGTTGCTGCGAAATGTTGTTTGATTTTATTATATGTCCAACGTTCAAAAATTGTCAAAATTTGAATTTTAAATGCCTTGTCATCTGTTGAGTAAAAGGAATCGATTATTCTTAATATCTTTCTTGTCTGATTTTTCAATAAACGTCGAAGGATCTTCAGTGCGAAAAAATGTATGTGTTAACACTTTGTAAAAAAATCAATGCGGGGGCCCTAATAACGAATTAGTGGTGCTACAGAATGGCACATACTTTTCCATTTTAGTTTTCTATTTTCTTTGGTCTCGACTGCCAGCTGCCATCCTTCTGCCAAATACGGACTTGCCACACACTCTTACTAACTGCCATCTATCACCGCCCAAAGTACATTTTTACTTTCCTGTATACGTACGTATACACGGAGTGGTATACGTAGTATAGGGAAAGTTATGTAATGCTGCGCGAAAAAATGGCCAATTTTTGGCGGAAAAAATTAATTGACGGGACGTGAAAACGAAGAAGTGGATAAAACCAGCTGCTAAATTAAGAAAAAAATCCCCTAACACGTGGTGTAGCCAGACACCCTGTTTTTAGGTCCTTGATACCGAAAAGACAATTGAAAGGAAAACGTCCCTCTCTGTCTGTCCGTCAGTCCGTCTGTCCGTCTGTGAACACACTGCTAGCGCCTAAATAAAACGTATGATTTCTTCCAAAATGGATATTCCCCAGTCGATCTGATTCTAGTCGAAGCTTTAAGATTTTGAAAAAGATTCTTCAAAATTTGAGGGTAGTTTATATGAAGCCCCTCGGTGATTTTCAAAATTTTCTCAACGGCTCGAAAATTTTTCTTTAAATTTCTTGTATGAATAGAGGAAAATACACTTATTAACATGGCATAGGTGGCATGGCATGGCATGGCATGGCATTTCAAGAATAACACTGAATTTTTGAAAATTGTGAAATCTGAATTTTTTTTCTTTCCCCAACTACAAAATTGAAGATAGAGATTTTTCTTCAATTAAAATTTGTTTTGCATAGTGAGAACTTTCATAAAGGTCATGTAAATGTTTTTCAAAATTTTAGTAGTTTTCGTGCAATATTGCGTGCAATAAGTGCAACTTTAAATAAGTACAAAAATACGATTTTCTCAAAAACGGCTCTAAATTTTTTCTTTAGACTTTGGTAGGGATAGTGCTAAATGTACTCTATGAGATGACATAAAAGCAATATTGCTCTATAGGTTGGTTTGTTCAAAAATTACAAAAATGTAAATTTTTCACATGTTTCTCACGTCGATAATATTTACATTAGCGGCGATTTTTTCGCATTGTTATATTTACGAGTACATGTGCTTTAAATAATGTCAAGTAAAGTTTCTCGAAAACAATGCAATTTTTTCTTGAAACTTTTGTAATGGATAGTGCAAATAACACTCTTTAGTATAACGTAAAGTTTATTTTGAGTTATTTTTTTGTTTTTTCAAAAATTACAAAATTGTAGTTTTTTTTAAAGATTCTCACATCTTTAATATGCACATTACCAGCAATTTGTAAACATTATATTTGTGAGGGTAAGTGCTTTAAATACCTTCAAATAAAGTATTTTGAAAACTCAATCATTTTCTGTGAAAATGAGCTTCAAATATGACATTTGTAGTAGCGCTAAAACGCCATTTTCTCTTAAACGGCTCATAATTTTTAAAAGAATATTTCCATTTATGACTAGGATATTGTGTTCTTTGATATTCTAAATTAATGTTTCCGTTCTACCAATAAAAAACCGAAAAATTAAGAAAATGACAAAAAAAATGTAGTTTTGGCGGTGATAGATGACTGCTGGCAAGAAAGAGTTTGTGGCAATTCCAAATAGCTGGCATATTCCAAATAGCCAAATAGCGAAGACCCAAGGAAATAGAAAACTAATACGGGAAAGTCTGTGGCATTCTGTAGCACCACTGGTTTTGACATTTTTTTAAGTTTCTGATTTCCTAATCGTAAAACGGAAATACTAAGTTTATAATATTAAAGAACACAAAAACCTCGTCCTAAATAGCAATTTTCTTTCAACAATTTGCAGCTGTTTTTAAGAAAATGGCATTTGAGCGTTACTGTAAATCGAAATTTGAAGCTCTTTTTCACAGAAAATTTTTGAGATTTCGAAAAATTTCATTTGAAGTCATTTAAAGCACTTTAACTCACAAATACAAGAGTGTTTACAAACTGCTAAATAAGGGGAACATTAACGAAATGTGAGATTAAAACAATTGCATGAATGTAATTTTTGAAAAAAAATGAAAATAAACTTTACGTCATATAATAGAGTGCAATTAGCACTATCGATTCCAAAGTTTTTAACAAACAATTTGAAGCTATTTATGAAAAAAATGGCGTTTGAACGATACTGAAATTGCGGAATTTTGAGCTAGTTTTCACAGAAAACGGTTGAATTCTCTAGAAACTTTATTTGAAGTGATTTAAAGCATGTGTACTCATTAATATAATAATGTCAAATCTCCGCTTATGTATATATTAACGACGTGAGAGAGAAGTAAAAAAAAATACGTATATGTAATTTTTGAAGAAGAAAACAAAAGAAGAGAGCAATAGACGTATATGTCGTAGCGAACATTAAGCACTATCCTTACCGAATGTTTAAAGAAAACATTTGGAGCCGTTTTTGGGAAAATCTTGTTTTTGTATTTTTTTTAAAATTGCACATCTTGCACGCTATAATGTGCGAAAACTACTAAATTTTTCAAAAAAATGTTCATGACCTTAATGACAAAAACCATTATGATGAACAAATATTATTGAAGGAAAAATTTCTATCTTTAATTTTGTAGTTGTAGGAAGACCCCGAAACAATTCAAACTTTTGCAATTTTCGAAAATATAGTGACCATGATATTCGGACTTATTGCCATTTTTTTAAAAAAATCCCAAAAATTTTATAGAATCTTTTTAAAAATCTCAAGGCTTCGACTCTAGCCAGATCGACAGGGGTTTCTTCAATTTTAAAAAAATCCTACATATGGTTTCGGTGCTAGTAGTGTTCAAAGACGGACGGACGTTTTGCTTTGAATTGGTATTTCGGTATGAAGGACGCTCAAATCAGGGATTCTGGCATCAACATGTGTTAGAGGATTTTTTCCTTATTTAACAACTGGATTTATCCACTTTTTTGTTGCCAGGACTCTGTGATAAGAGTTTTTCTGTCAAAAATCCGCCGTTCTTTCGCGCAGTATTACAAAACTTTCCCTATACTATACGCACGTACGTACGTACGCACTTACGCACGTACGGACGTATAATATACGGGAAAGTAAAACTAGTGTATGATGACAGTAATTTAGGTTAAAGTGTCCGATCCTTAATCTTTTAATGAGTTGTTCTCTTGTTTTGAAGTTTGATCTCGGTAGACCTGGTTGCAGGATAGAATTTCTTACTCGGTGTAGCTTTGTAGACCCCTTCTTCTACTGTGAGTTCCAATGCTTCAAACAACAGTCCTTGAAAAGATTTCTTTGTATTCTGGGTACCTTGAATTTGATGTTCAACGTTTGGTAGTGATATTGTCATTTTCGCAGTTGTGTCTGCCTTCTCATTTCCAGCAATATTTTTATGAGAAGGAATCCAAACTATTTTTATATTGACTCCTTTTGTGTTTTGGATAAATATAAGTTCTTGGATATTTTGGATTATTGGATTGCTGGTGTATCGGTTTTCAATGGCTTTAGGTGTCAATATTGAGTCTGAAAAGATGACAATAGGCATGCTCTTTTTGGATCTGATACTGCTTTCAATGGCTTTGAGCACTGCCCTTGCTTCACATGTGAAAATGGAAAAGTAGTCCTGGAGACGAAATAATTCTTTGTTCGTTTCTTCTTCGAGGTTCTGTCACAATTTTTAAAATTAATCTTTAAGAAATTATTTAAAACCTATTTTAAAATGCGTCATTTAATTGAGTTAACTGTGAAAAGGAACAGATGATTTGACTTTGCTTAATAAGATATAGGAATAAAAATTAATGCATGTAAAAACCGAGTAATTTTGATGAATATAAAAATATTTTATTTAATTATTTTTTTTCTATTTTCATTTTCTGCTAGTTGTATCAACAAAGCGAATTGGCAAAATATGTATCCCATTAGAATTAGCGGTCATTGTTGCTTGTAACCAATTGTTGTAACGCCGCACCGGTAGCAGAAGGCCATAATATGCCTTTTGTTTTGCATTAATATAAACTAATCGTTTTATTTACAGCTAAAATACGTACAGGGGCGTAGCGTCCATGGATGGGGATAATGTTTTACATACCCTGACAATATAGGTTATTTTTATTTTCAAATGATTGTAAATTGTTCATTTGTTATTTTATTTTTCTACTACACAATATATCATTATATTTCAAACATTGCGCCGTTGAGAATTTGATTCTTCACAAAGATGAACGAATCAGTTTGAAATGCCGCCTAGCCGGCGCTGTGAACCAGAACCGCTGGTTACCAGATGCACACTGACCTATTACATCCACCGTGCACACGAAGAAGCTATCGTTTTACGAAACTTCATTATTTTAATACATTTAGCAACTATATGTGTAGCCAATTTAGGTTAGGGGTTGTGCTGGTTGAATGCACAAGGGTATGTGTCTGTGCAATCCACATATGTGCCCTGGAATGGCGAGCACAACGCGATCCAAAATGCCTACATAATTATGGAATCGTATTGTTGTGCCATGGACAAGTTACAGCACGTGAGAAACAGTTAAAAATATTGAAAAAAATATGAGAGGATAGAATTTTGCTTAAATAGCCAACACAGGCTGTGTTGAGCAATAAAACAGTGATATAAGGGAAAATAGGGAAATTCTGTCACACTTCATCCGAGTTGTATGCTTTTTTTGGAGACAAGGCCTTGTATTTTTTAGCCGTAATGAAAATAGAGGATCATCAAATAGAGAAACCTTCATGGAATATACCAGTGAAATAATGCAATATGATAAAACTTTCAAGGATGATATGGAAAATTCCAGTGTTACCTGCAATCTCGCCAGAAATTCAGATTGATTGGATTTCAAGTGTGATCATTGTAATGTCCCATGAAATTAAAAATGAAATTTCTAAAGCCTATTTTTCTCTTCGATACTGGATGGAACACTTGATGTAAGCAGCAAAGGACAACTGTCAACTGTTTGTCATTACGTGTCAGTAAATTGATTGATTTTCTCTTTCCTATTATATTTTTATTATAGATCTTTGCTTTCCATTTTATAAATTATGCAAGATCTGATGGGTTCGAAATGAATAGGACAATTTTGAAAATCATTGAGTTTGATAGTGCTCTTATTATTAAAGTATGTGGACACATCGTGAACTTCAGTCAACTTTTTCTAACCTTGAATCAGTAAGCTACATGAAGTACGTGAACTATTATTACTTTTACTGGATGTTTTTATTTTAAATATACAAATTAGTTGAATGCTCTAACTGACCAAAGTGACAGAAATGGTATTGGTGAGTGAGGAATATTTAGGAGTTTTAAATTATTTTCTCATTCCTCAAGTTACATACCTTAAGCCAAAACTCAAGTTACGCCACTGAATACGTATTGTGCATCGTTGGTATTCGTGTAATTTTGCGTGGTTTGCATAAATTCGCGTACTTATCGAGCAATTTTGCTTGTAAATACGGACGAGAAAGTACGTGCTGTTTTAGAATTACTCGATAATTGGAATAATATTTAAAATAAATTGAATCGTAATTTTACTTTGATCCTACTTTACTAGCGCAGTGGTACGAGTGATATTTTCGTAGTTATTGGAGGGAACATTTGACTGACGTTAATATCAGAAGCAGTAAGTCATTTTGTGTTGTGTGTTGCCTCCGTGTGGTTATTCTTAAGAACTGGCCAATTCTTTAGTTTAAAATGTCTAGTGAATCAGAGACAGAGTTGACAGTTCGAGAAACAAGAGGAAAAGCCACAATGGTGACTTCGGAATTATTGGCACAAATGTTGTACTCCCTCGCAGGCGGACTGATGAACAAAGCCACCTTGGGGAAGGGAGGTAGGGAGCTGTCTGCTATGTGGCCTTGGCTGAATAATGCATGGCAACTGCCACGAAACGATTCAGTGTATAAGTTATAAAAGTTATAAACTATAAAAGTTTCCATAAGTCGTAAAAAAAGTACCGTATGAAACTCGATGTAATGGGTATTAATACACTCGTGTGAAGTTTACATTACTCGCTCGTTTCTTAATATCACACTCGTGTATTAACTCTCATCATTACATCATCGTTTCATAATGTACTATTACGATATACGTGTCGTAAAGCATCTGATTACAATACGAAATTGGAAAATTCCCAAACGAGACCGTTAGGGCAAGTTAGGTAACCAATTGAGTAGAGAAATGAGGTGTTCCGACACGAATATGGAACAACTTTTTATCCATTTTGTAAAAAATTGTTAGATTAATTAGGTGTTTCGTCCTCTGACTTCATTTAGCATTCACGTTTTTTCTCACGCCGCAACGGTATGGCGTGGTCATAATCGGCAATGAAAAATAATCTTCAACCATAAGGACACAAAAATAGCTTTGAGCTCGTAATCCAAGCGGGCATAAAAAAATGACACTTTCAATTCAGTATGGCGGACAGTTCGAGACGCCACTTCGATATGGCATACAACTCCTTCACACTTTGGGTATCTGACGAACAATATACAACTATGTACTCGTTCCCCAATGGCCGATTTTTTCGACATATATAAAAAATTGCGCAGCTCGATGCCGACACCTCCAGGCCGCCATACTTGCGTTTCCTTGTCACTCATAACACTGGCTAACTTCTCAAAAAGTTATAGCTTTGAGCTTATCATACGTCGATTTTCGTGCTGGCTCCCGATCTATATGGGTCAAACACGGCTAAAGAATCTTTCTTTGATGAGTATCGAACACGAACTGCGAAAAAAATTGATACAACGAGAATAATCAACTACTTTTCTATTAGAAAATTGCGCAAACGAAGCTCATTCAAAATTAACCACGTAATTTTACTAAATGTTTATAATTTAATATTTTGAAAAATTAATATATTTATTTCAATTTTGATTGCTATATTTAAACATTTTGTACCAACGAAAAGAATTTGACTTGATTCCGTTTGTATCTGTTATATATTTTCCGATAACACTACTAATAATGGATTATTTTGAATAAAGATATTGTTTTCTAACTCTAAGTTATAATAAATAAAAAGAATAATATTTCGTTTAAACAGTACTCCGAATCCTTTTTGTAGCCTTCAAAATCATTTTTGTCTAATAGAAAATGCACAAATGTCCCAATATTGACCTGCAACTTGGCACACATTACTGGTAACTGGTAATTTGAGTCTTTTTATTTTACAGTTTACAGTTTTTTCTCAACATTAATTAATAAACCTATGTGTAGCTAAGGATCTATTAAAAAAATTATTACCTAAAATGGATTTAAGTTCTTTCATATACCACGCGCTTAACTATGGCTTAAAAAATTAGAAAATTAATAACAGAGATCCCGCATGATAAAAGTGCTACAGCCCCGCCGGTCGTTAAACCGGCCCTATCCACTGCTCTAACGTAGGTAAGCAAAGCGTGGTGCGATTGTGTCGGACGATAAGTTCCCTGCAAGAACCGTTCCTACATGGCTTGACGCCGAACCAGTCTCCCTCGGGAAAATCGTGAGCTTGACAGCTCAGGAGATCTCACTTCGGTCCTTCGACTCAACGTATCTCTCTCGAGCACAGATGGCGCTGCGTTATGTACCCTTCTGTACCCCCCCCCTCCGGCACCTTGCTGTCGGCGTCCCAAAGGCTTCGCGGCTTGCCTTCTCCAGTCGTATTACTCCTTCAGCCAAGACTCACCACTAACCTTTCTCAATAGCTTATTGTGGCGCGGGCCTTTCCTGACGACACCTCCCCCTGGCGTCCGTCTATTCAGTGCAGATGCGCCCCTCTGCATCGACTCCACAGCGCCAGGCAAGCAAATGTGGGACCAACCACCTCCATCCCTGACAGCTTCATGCTCAGGCCTGCAGGTGCAACGGTTTCCTCCGGCCGGCTGCTCGAAAGCGTTGCCACGACGCTACACAAGTCCAAATAGCTAGCCGAGAACTAAAGGAAACTAAATAAAAAACAACAACATTAGTTCGTCTGTACCATTCTGTAGCATCACTAGTTTTAGTAATATTTTGACAACTGTGGAAGTCTTTGTTCCTGGTTTAGAGATGTAAAATCTTTCACATTTTCAAAATTCACACCGCCAACTTCACACAGATATGTTTGTATTCTAATCTTTCCATTATATATGTTGTCCACATGGCACATACACATAATATCTTGACCACTTTCCGAAATATTCGAGTACAAGCATCAAAATGGGCAAAGGATATCTTGTGCAAACATATAGAAATGAAGAGGCCGAGCGACCTACGCCATTTTCGCAGAGCGCAGAGGTATTCTTCCCTGCGAATATTTCGATAGGAGCGATAGGTATCACGAGATACCATAGAAGGTCTTTTCGGCACTGAGAGATGCGAAGAGGGTGCGGCAAAATCGAAAAGGCTGACCAGACGCATGAGAAAAGAAACTAGCTCGAGAGAGTCTGTGCCATATGAGGCATCATTGGTTTCTTATGTTACAATATTCTTACAATTTCGAATGAAGAAAAAATAAAGATAATCTTCGTGCATTTAAAGCAGGAGGAAGTTAATGAAATTATTGTGTAGCTTTATGAATGGTGGATATTTGCAAATTATCTATACTACGTATATACAGTGTATATAGTATAGATAAGGACTCCCTATTCCTATCAACTATGGGCCACCACCATAGCTTCTAAATGGTTCCAGGTATCGAATTACAGTTTTATCTCAACAATGCGGAATCATGGGACATGCAATGTGCTGTAGAGGTATTGTTTGAAGTATTTTTACTTTTCGAGAACTTTAATAATATTTGATTTTTTAAATGGAATCATGTATTTTTGTCACTTGTAATAGATACGAGTAGATCATAGACGAAAGCAATGATGCAAGTTTTGAAAATGTCCAGGGGCTTCTTTTAAAAGTACCCCAAAATTTTATAGAATCTTTTTCAAAACCTCAAAGCTTTGACTTGAACAAGATCGACCGAGGAATATCCATTTTGGAAGAAATCGTACGTATGGTTTCGGTTCTAGCATGTTTACAGACGGACGGACAGACGGACGTTTTCGTTTCAATTGTTTTTTCGGTATCAAAGACCCACAAAATAGGGGTTCTGGCTACACCACGTGTTAGGGGAGTTTTTTTTCTTAACTTATCAACTGGTTTTATCCACTTTTTAGTTATCAGGGCCTGGCAACGAATTTTTTCTGGCGAAAATTCGCTATTTTTTCGCGCAGCACTACATAACTTTCTCTATACTACGTATATTACTCCGTATATACCTACGTATACAGGAAAGTAAAAAAGGACAGTAAATTTGTGGTTAGACGGAATTATAACAGGATGTTTGTATAACCTCTCCACCTGAGAATGCATTAAACAGCCATATACCCGCAATAGCCCATCAGGGTTTAGAGAGGGATTCAAACTAAGGAGAGATGATTTAGGAGGTAATGCCTTCTTTTCTGAGAGTTCGTTGTATTCAAGGGGCCGCCGACCTTTGTATTGCTGGATGAGCCTTATTATTACCACTGTGGCTTCTTTCAATTCAAGAGGGGACACCAACCACTTCTCCTCGTCTGAGAAGATGCAGGATCAATGCGAGTAGCTATTCCGGCTCGTATATTCTTAATAACCCTTAAACATAGTGCTGACAGTGGGACTTAGTTGGTGGGACTTCTATATAAAAATGGGATGTTGGTGTATACGAAAGCTGTAAACTGCTACACTGTGTGACCGATCTCCATGTAAGTTGGCACATCTACTTGCCTTTTCGCGGAACACGTTTTTATGCTGTACATTTGTTGTACTCCAATATATGGCGCTGCAGTACATGATCGAGCATTGTTTTAAATCAATTTCCATTAAACTGATCACTAACTGAGCTTCATTGTTGCTATGCGTTGTCGTGTGCCGCAGGGCGTGGGAGAGGCGGGCCGGACCAGACGGACGATGTAGTGCGCGCGCGAAAGAGAGAGACAGGGAGACAGAAAGACACAGAGACTGTGAGTGCCCGAGTAAAGGAGGGATTCGGAGACAGAGAGACAGAGACATAGAGAGAGGAAAACGCAGGCAGAGAGAGGGACAGAGACAGGGAGAAGCAGGAAAAGGCAGGGAGAAGCAGGAGGACCGAGTCATAAAGTCAGAGAGACAGAGTCAGAGGAGACAGGAATAGACAGAGGCAGAGATAGGCATTGATAGAGAGAGAAAAGACGGAGAGAGTCAGAGGAAGATACAGTGAGAGACAGAGACAAGGAGGCAGAGATAGACAGGGAGAGACAGAGAGAGAAAGAGACAGTAAGAGATATAGAGATACAAACAGAAACAGAGTAGACAGGAAGGGAGAGAGAGAGAGAAGGGGGACAGAGAGAGCAGGCAAAGTCGACTGGGTTCAGCTACTATAAAATAATAATAAAAGGCAAGTCAGATGTCCATTAATGATCATTGCCTATTTAATTGTCAGGATTCACTTGTGCTTTAAATAATATCAAGTAAAATTTGCCAAAAAACACAATCGTTTTTCTGTGAAAACTAGTTCAAAATTCTGCATTTTCAGAAACGCTCAAACCACATTTTCTCCTTATTTCCAAAACAAGTCTTCACACTTTTCGATCGGATAGGTCTAATTGCACTCTTTGACATGACGTAAAGTTTATTTTGAGGTATTTTTTGTTTTTTCAAAAATTAAACAAATGTAAATTGTTTGAATGATTACCAACATTTTAATATACACATTACCAGCATTTTTGTAACCATTATTATATTTGTGTGTGTAAGTGCTTCAAATGACTTTAAATGAAGTATTTTGAAAACTTTTTCCGTGAAAAAGAGCCTCATATTTTGCATTTTACCAGGCTAGAACGCCATGTTCTTAAAACGGCACACAATGTTTAAGAGAAAATTGGCATTTAGGACTAGGCTTTGTGTTCTTTAATATTCTAAAATGAATGTTTTCGTTCTACCATTAGGAAGACGAAAAATTAAGAAAATGTAAAAAAAAAATGTTCTTTGGGCGAAGATAGATGGCAGCTGGCAAAAGTATGTGGTAATTCCAAATAGCTAGCCCAGACCCAAGGAAATATAAAACTCATACGGGAATGTCTGTGCCATTCTGTATAACTACGTGTCTCTCACGACTTTGATATTTACATGAGGGACTATTTTTCGCATTATTATATTTACGTGTATATGTGCTACCAATATGTCAATGTAATGTTCTTGTAGTATTCGTGAAATAATAACTAATGTGGATAAATTGCAATTTTATACTATTAAATATTGGCGCCTTTCCCACTTGTTATTAAGTTTTCCTGAACATAAAAGAGAAAATTGTTTTTCATTTTAATAAGGGGCTAATTCCTGCTCTTTGTTTCCGAGATAAAAGAACAGAATAGAGTTCACCATCATGGCGGACCGTAACGATTTCTCAGCATTGAGTGTAGTCTCTTTACAGCTAGAGATCACTGCTGTAGCTACAAGTCGCTCTTCCACAGGTGTTGCACAAGGCCGAGGGGAGTCCATAAGGTTCCGGTGAAGAACGTTGGACGCGACGCTCTGCGCTGGGCGTGGAATCCATGTTTCGCTCCGTAGTAGTGGCGGGCCCCGCCCCCTTCCGCGCCTTCTTGGCGAACTATTCTTTGGGCACTTCGTGCGCCTGGATCGGCGGCTGGCCGACACGCAACAGGACCAAGACGAGTTCCGCTCCGCTGGCCTGACATTCACGGAAAGAGATCCGGATGGCTGTGACTCACTAACCGCCCTTCATGTTCAAGTAAGGGATTACCACAACGAGTTAGAATATACTACATAGGATGGCTCCATCTTTGTCGAATTTTGAAAGCCGTGTTTTTGCAGTTAAAAGCAGCGCCATCTGAAGAAACAGTATTCAAGTATTCCGTTTTGCACTGGTGAAGCCGGGTGGCAGAGGCCGCGCGTAATACTAATCATCTTACTGTATCCACGACCCAAAATCCATCATTTAAAAACAAAATACAATATGTAAGGAGAATGAATTAAGAAATTTTTAAAAACACCTTGCTTTTCCTGCCATCATCGCTTTTGTCTTAAGAATGGAGCTGTTGAAATGCTATGGTAGTATCATAGCACCTAAACGTAAATGTTATGAATTAGAAGCCAACAAACAACCCAAATTAAGGCTGGCAAACTTGAAAATATGATGTATTTGTGGTTTGATGACTTCTACTTTTACAGTTAGTGCCGAATATACTGAAGCATGTGAATATTATTATATTAACAACTAATATAATTTAAATACAGATAAAACGAAAAGGGACAATATAGAAATAAGATTTTATACAAACAACACGTCGATTCAGTACAACAGTTCTACACATCCCATCAGGTATCTCTTTTTGTTTTGACTGCCAAAACATGGTGGTCCTAGTAGACCAATTTCAGTCGTCCCCCAAGAGCGCTGAAAACATAGGTCAGCCACATCATGTAGTATATTCTAGCTCGTTGGAACTTATGTATGCTCTATGCGTTAAAATATTATGCAACGCGGCGCAAGGGGGAAGGGTGGCACCACTCCGAACCACTGTGCTCATGCGTAAATTGAGAGAAAGCCTATTAGCAGGTGCAACCTGCCCACATTGTCCAGTCATATTTGCTTTCGCAATGAGCGCTAATGTGCACGTACACAAAATTTCTTTGACTATACAGAGCATTTAAACACAATAGATGGGAATAGTTTCGTGTGTTTAGAGTGAAATCCTAATACTGAACTGTAAATGGTGGGACGATGCAACTGTCACTTATATTATCGGTCTGGTTTTAATGGAAACTATTAATTTTCCATAAGATAATATAAAATATCATTAAGGGATGTACAGCTAATGTACAACCACTTAATAAGCGGATGCTATATAGCTTTTACATTTTAATATTGAAGAAAATAATGGTTTCAAAACAAAGCACACTCTACTTTATGTCTTGACTAAAATTAACTGAAATATCATTTTCCCTAGCTTAAGTGGACTACTGATTAAACAGCCATTTTTTCCCAACCTTCAAACTGTTCACTGCACTATTTTCTTGCCGTGAATCTCAAAAGGCTATCATATTCAATAATATAAAATTAATTGTTGAATAATCATATTATTTCCAAAATTGCAAATTCCTGAAGAGACAACATTAATGATTGTTATTCAGAGGACGGTGGTGGGGTTGAGGTGAAAATTGTGAAAGACGCTAGCAGACGTTTTAAATGGAAAACTGTCCTTCGTACCAATGAAGACAACAAATATTTTTTGGAACGTGTCGCTTAGGACGACACTAACCAGTCGATACGAATGTGACCCGGCGGTTTCGCTTTGGAATTGCTAGTGTTCGAGTCTCCTGGACTTCGGCGTCCGGGAGCAGGCTGCATCGACGCTGCTGGCGCCGCGGCACGCAGCCTAGTACGGCGACGCGGCGGCGCTGCTGCCGCCGGGGTGGCCTTGCGGCCGGCTGTGTCTGGTTGGCGGCTGCTGGCGCTAGCTGGCGAGGGGCTGGCGCTGCTTCGGCTGTGGCGCGCCTGCGGCCTGGCGCCCGGCGCCATCCTCTGCGCATCGCCCTGCAGCCAGGTAAGGGCTTTACATGTTTATCCAAGGGATGGCAGAGAAACGAAACTACGCGGAATAGCTACTTTGTTATTATCTCTTGTGCATATTCACGTGCGTAAAGAAACTAAATTTTGAAGTACAACGAAGAAGAACTATTTTTACCAGAAATAAAACTCTCTGGAACGAAACTTTGCTCATGGCGGTCAATTCGCTTCGGTTCTAAGAATGAAAACCATATTATCGTGGAAATATAGTTTCTCTCCTGGTTTTTATTAAAGCTGGCAAGCACAGAAAGTGAACATTTTATTCCGCAGTTAACAATTGTACCATGAATGAGTACTAGGCTCAGATAAGATGCATACAAAACACTTGAGTCTCAGAGGCAAGTCGTTAGCCCCAACCTTATACAGAAGTCTTAACGTTCCAGATGTCTTCCCGAAGGTATGGTAATGAAGGTGTCATTAGAAGAAATGCACTTTGAATTTAAACTGAAGGATTTGTTTAAAAAACCCATCTAAATATTCATGTAAAATGCAACCCGCAATCAAGCCAGGAGTTTTGAATTTATACGTTACAAAAGTAAGCCTTTAGTTTTAAGAGTCATAGATCGCTTCGTTTAGAAGTTATTAATGATAAACTTTTTTCACTAAGCCATTGAATTCTATTTTTTCGATACAGCTTTATATATATATAATATATATATATATATATATATATATATATATATATATATAGTCCGGGGTTGGGGATTCTTGTCAGGAATGGGCTCCGCTTTAATCATGCGTACACTGGAAACTTGATTAACCAAAATTTTCTTTTATTACACAAATAATTATTTTACAAATGGGTGACCTTTAACGTTTACTGAAAATTATAACATCATACTATTTCTTGTCTACTGTTTGTTAACACATCCACATTACGATCATGACTCGACTGATAACATACGGTCCCTCGTACAATGGAAAGAATTTTGCATACAATTTTAATTTTCGGGTTCGACATTTAGGGACCCCAACAACACTGATTTTCCTTCACTAATTGGTTAAGTCTTTGTCTTCACCTTTGCTTCACCTTCGCTGAGGAATTTGGTTCAACCAACGGTTGATGTCCGGAATCACTTCAATCCACGCTTGGTGATTGTCCCCGCAGTATGTGCGGAAAAAGTCTGGATAACTCTTCATTACGCGTTCGCCGGGTTGGATTGGGGATATGTCTTATTTGTTGAGTAGATAGGCTTTCGCTCCATTTTTATATTCCCTCCGTCCATCGCGCGCTCGTGAACACTTGTCCCATGATCCGATAATATTCTCGGGAATGGGCCGGCTATAGCATAAACTTCTGCACCAATTTAGCACTTCCTGAATTCACTTTGTTAGAAGATTCACTTGGGACAAATTTTCGTGAATAAGTCTAGTTAACAAATATATTACTTTTGCCCCGGGTCGTCCGTGGTAACGGCCCAATAAACATCCAAGCAGTCCAGGTCGTTCTTTTCCTCGGCAAAATCGGCTGGATTGGTCCGTCATACTTCCTGTTAGGGATACTTCACTTTTCAGACATGTATACTGCAACCACTTTTCGATTTGTTTGCCCATCCCTCTCCAGATACACAATGACCGAAGAGTCTGGTACACCTTCTTCGCCCCAAAATGCGCCAATGATGTATGTGCAAATCTAATCAATTCGTTAGTGACGTTCCTAGGCATCCAAATCCTCCATATTTCTGGTCTATCTTGAACTTGACCATACCACACGCCATCCACTATTTTCCATCGGTCCCGTTTTCTCTTCAAGCTGCCAATGTCCGGGTCGTCCTCCTGCATAGGTCCTCTTTGAAACATTTAACTTTGTAAATTCGTTGTCCCTTTCTTGCACTATTCTTAAATCGTCACAATCGAAGACTAGGGATCGAGCAATCCCAAGATCTATCGCCACATCACCTGAAATTCTTTGGCACTCGCATATCTTTTCTCCATATCCGGTTCCTTCCTGCTCAACAAGCCCGGGAGGTGGTTCTGGACCCCTTTACAATATTCCACCTCAAATGAAAATTCTTGCAATGCAAATACCCATCTATGTAATCTGTCGTTTTGGAGTGACATCTACTAAAAAATGTTAATGCCCGGTGGTCAGTCCGCACTTTAAAGTGCCTACCTTTCAGGTATGGTTTGAACTTTAATATGGCCCAAAAAAATAGCATTTGCCACCTTTTCAGTTGCGGAAAATCGAAGTTCTGGTCCCTTCAGTATGCGACTGATAATCGCCACAATCTTCTCCTTATCATCAATCAACTGATACAACATTGATCAACTGATACAATGTGTGAGCACCAAATTATTCTCTGTCAAGATCTGAAACAACTCCTGTAAGTCTCGAAAATGTTGTTCAAACAGAATTCGCCCGTACCACAATATCATCAACGTATACCATTACTCGGTTTGCCCTACGTCCCTACAAGATTCGATCAACGCATTGTATAAGTGCGGCCCCACTGTTGCGGAGACCAAAAGGCACTCGGCAGAATACGTAAGATATGCCTTCGAACGAAAATCCCGTGTATTTCTGGTCTTCTTCCTCGACTTCCATTTGCCAATATGCCTTACTAAAATCGGTACTTGAGAATACCATGTTGCCTCCAATCCTTGTAAAATCTCTTCCACGGCCGGCGGCGCATCTCTATATGTTACCGTCACCGCGTTCAGTCGGCGGGCATCCAAGCATAATCGCAACCCCTCCATCCTTCTTCTTCACAATTACTATTGGATTTGTGTATGGCGTTGGTGCTTTCTTAATAATTCCGTCTTCCACCATTGCTGCTAACAATTCAGTTACTTTCTGTTCAGTGCTAATGGGACAGGATAATTGCGCTGTCGAAACGGGGTACAATCAGTAAGTTGAATTCTGAATTTGTAATCTTTAATTGCGGCTTGGTTCTTACTAAACACTTGCCTGTTGTCCAATATATCTTCAACAATCGATCTTTCTGCTGGTTGTTCAATATCCCTATTTGCTTGACTTGTTCCCTTAGTTTTTCTTCTAATTCTTCCACTACCTTTCCCGAGCATACCTCGTAGCCTTCTTCCAATCCTTGGTCCAATTCAACTTCCTGGCCACCTAGTTCCACCAGTTTTCTGTCGAGATCGATCACTGCCCTATGTTCTGAAAAGAAGTCTGTCCCCAGGATCATCGGATGTAATAAATTCTTCACTACCAGCGCTACTACTTCAATACCTTTTGTTGCCGATTTCTGCATTGATCATAATCTGTTTTGTAATGGGGCTCGACCTCTTTTGGGTTGCTCCTATTACGTACGCCCTATTCATGGGCAAACACATCACCTGCTTACCTTCCGCCAACAACTCTTCATAATATTTCTCCGACACCACAGTAACCTGTATCCACTAACGCTTCAGTACTTAACCCTTCACACATCACTCTAATCGTGGGGGCATTTTCTACTCGAACGTCTGAGCTCTTTCGCCTCTGCCACGGCTGGTCGTCGTAGGTCACCGTTTGAATGGTGTTAATGGGGACCGCGTTTGACATTTCCCTTCTTTCGTCCGTGATGGGGTCTCCCTTCACCACGGACCCTTCTAGTTTAAATTGGTCCCCTCATCTCTGCTCGTGCTGGGCCGGGACATTTGTTCCGAAGCGTTGCCGTTTCTCGGAGCTGGTCTCATACCGCCTCTTCCTCGTCTGCCATCGTACTCTATCCTCACTGCGTTCACGTTCCCTTCATTTCTATCCTTAGGTGCACTGGCGAACGTTGAATCATATCCTCCCAGCGTATTCTGGAATTTCTCTAAATCCGTGTGGTCGATACTACGCAGTAGGTTTTGTATCGTTATCGGAAACTGTCTCGTCCACAACACAAATAATTTCTTGGTCGCTCATAGGCGGGGTCAGTGACTTGAAATCATAATTCTCTTCGTTGCATAATCACGCAGGCCTCCTGCAGAACGACGTAGAAGCTGTTCATCAAGTTGAGTTTGTAGTTGATCTGGATTTCCTCATTCCAATATCTTTCAAAGAACCGTTTTTTCAATTCATTCCATGACTCAGGGAACACAGTGAATGTGTCAGCCCACGTCCGGGCATTTCCTTCCAACATTAAATACAGCAGTTGTATTTGCACCTGTCAGAGGTGTTGATAACATCCAAATGTCTTCTTTCCCTGCTCGCATAAAGGCGTACGGGTTTTCCCTCGCGTCTCCCGAGAACTTTAATGACTTAGGGAGATTAGTTGGTAGCATTCCGCCTCCAATTGTCCGGTAGTGCTTGACCCTCTTTCATGTTGTCTACCCTCGACTTCAATGATGATACTTTATCTTCCACCTTGTGATTTTATCTGATACCTTTATCTGGTATTCCCCAAGCTTGTCTTCAACTGCTTTGACGTCTTCTTGACACCTAGCTCGCGTCTCTTCAATTTTGTTGTCTTGTGCCCCGAGCTGGTCGTTGAATTGTTCCTTGCAAACGAGTTTCCACTTCCTCTACCCATCTGTTCATTTGTGTTCCAGTTTGCTTACCTTTCTCATCGAACTGTGTCGCACTTGACTTATTTGATTAGCTAGTTCCCTCATCGTTCCTCCGCCCTCTTATCTCGTTCTTCCGCTCTTCTTATTCTGTTTTCGCTTTCCTAATCTGTTCTTCCATCAGCTTTTTCTGTTCTTCCGCTTTCCTGTTCTGTTCTTCCGCTAACCTCCTTAACTAGCCCCCTCATTTGTTCCTCCGCTTTCTTGTTCTGTTCCATCAGCTTACTCATCATCTGGATTATGTCGGTTGAGTACTTGTTCGCATCTCTCGATTCAATGTTCCTGCTTCTGTCTGGTTTATCGGTGTTGATGTAATTTTGAATTCATGGCTGAAGTCTTCTCCCGTCTCCTCCCTCCATTCACTACCACTCCCTGTATCTTTCCCCTCTCAGCAATGTGCTCCCACCTATTCCTTCATCACTATCCTCCATCCTCCCCTTCCTCTCTGGTTGCCCCGATTCCCTCTGTTGGGCTGCCAACTTGCTATTAATGACCTCGTTCCCTATTGAATTCGTATATTCCCACTACCCACCCGACAACCTAGTGATGTTTCTATTCCTAAACTTCTGCCTATTTCCTCCTTCCACCTACATTCACCGGTGATCTTGTTACTATTTCTATGGCTATATTTGCCCAAACTATGCCCCTTTACCAATCGTGCATCAATTTTCAATTTTAATTGACCGTACACAAAATCCTTCTCATTAACATGTACAAACTCTTACATATCATGAGCCCTATTAATGAACGTCACTCATCCCATTAAATTTACACACTTGTCGCCCCAATAAACAAATTCAAGTACAAGATAGCATATCCTCTTTCACACTCTATGATTTGCAATCTGTTTAAACACCAATACTTTAAATACCCATTACCTTCATGGTAGCACCTTCACAAATTCTTGCAAATAACTTTTCATAATACTCATAATACTACAAACAACAACCTTCATACCGTCTGACCCACACATAAACAAATTATTACACTACCGTTAGCACAATTTCTGCAAGTAAATTCTCATAGTACCCCTAACACTGCAAACACCACCTTCATACCCTCTGAACCACAAATAAACAAATTATAAAACACCACAGTACATGTAACACTACCAGCAATATCCTTCATACAATCTAACCCACAAAATAAACAAATTCTTAAACACTGCTATTAGTATAAATTCCTGCCATAATATATGCCACACTATTAGCAACAACCTTCACACAATCTCAATCACCACATAAACACTGCTATTAATATAAATTCCAGCAAATAGATTTTCATAATACAAGTAACACTGTAGTACCACCTTCATATAATCTGAAGCACCCAATAAAATTATTAAACACTGCTGTTGGTATGATTTTAAGCTTACAATCTGAACCACAAATAAACAAATTATTAGACACTATTGTTAATGCCCATTCTAAAGTTACATGAATTCACCAGTCTACAAACTTACTACCTATTACTAGCATTATTTATTATTCTGCTGCAGAACCCCCTTTTTGTTTTCAAAATGACATTATTAATACCTCACTTATTTTAATCCACCTATAATTCACCCATTATCTTGCACAATAAAATAACATTTATGCTGCACTATTAATGATTACTTCACTGAACAAAATTCTTTCAATTACTTGAGAATGCTTTGTTGTTGTTTTTTTTCAGCTACCACCAAGCAATGTATTACTTAATGTGACCTTTTATTCTCATTAAACATACAAACAAGTAATATACACACTTATCCAGGAAACACTAGCATCAAATAAATTTTTTTCACTTAGCATTACTATGCCTATACTTGATCCTTTCCAGAAATCCACCACATCAAACATAAAACATAAATAACCAATCATAATTAAGTTATTACTATTGCCTGGCAACTATTTCCCTAGCTAACAAATTACATATATGCACTGGATCACTTCAAAACAAATTGTGTTTATCACACACTTTTATTTTCCAAAGTAATTATAATAACTGCTTGTTAAATGTCACCATAATTCAATATATTTCAAATGCAGTACTACTATTTATATTCTCTTATCTTATTTGTGCCCACACTATTAATTTCCGTTGCTGGCATGATTTCACCAGAGCCACATTTCTTAATAATCCGAGTCCAGAAAGGTTCGGGCGCCAGTGAGATGAGTCGTGGATAGACTGCAAAAAAATTAAGAAGCGAGAAATAGAGATATAAGGGACGGGGATTCTTGTCCGGGAATGGGCTCCGGGTTTAATCATGCGTACACTGGAAACTGTGATTAACCAAAATTTTCCTTTATTACACAAATAATTATTTTACAAATGGTTGGCCTTTAACGTTTTACGTCAGCATTCATTCTGTTCCCTATCCCTATGCTTAACTATATTTGGGAAAAAAAAACCTCGATACAACATCAACGTTCTCCAAGGGCTAAATGCCTTCCCTCCCTACCCTTCCCGACGTTCTACCCGTGACACTCCAAACCTGAATAGCGTCCTCCATCCGCTCACTCCTTCGCTGGCGAGCCGGCGCCGGTCGCCGCACTGCTGCGTTCTGGCCTCTTCGTACCGCCGGGGAGCCGGTGGAGTGGAAGGAAATGACGCGCATCAGCAGTAGAGGGGAGGAGGAGGCGCCAGGTTACCTCTACAGGCAGAAGACATAAAACGCGAGTCGGGCAAGCGGAAGCGCTCTCTTTTGCGTTCACGCCCGCGGGCAGCAGCAGCTCTTGGTGATAATCTGCCGCAGCAGCAGCCTTTTAGGGCTCAGGACCCGGGAAAGCGGCAGCGTCGTCTTGGTTCACACCACCGCCAGAGAGCAAGGTCGCCGATTGGTATTGTCCTATTCGTGAGAACAACATAGATAGGAGTGTTCGGCGTCAGAAGGCGTCTAGTTGTCGTCCGCGAATTTGTTGGATATTCAAAGAACGTTTTTCTTCAGTTACGGCGCCGTGAAGGAAGACGGCTGTTAAATTGCAATACGAGTTGATGCTGAAATTAAACCACATAAAATCTGCAGCTGGAGAGAGAGAGAGAAAACTAGTACGCGGCGAGAACCATGCATCACGCCGGCGTACGAAAACACTGGGCACGAGCAAAGGACGTGCTTGAATGCGATTTGGAGCCGGGCGAGTACCGTTCGAAATCGGACGAGGCGGAGCCGGGAGCAGAAGACAGAAGAGGAAACGGAGTCGGGAGCAGAAGATAGAAGAGGGAACGGAAGTCGGGAGCAGAAGATAGAATAGGGGAAGGAGCCGGGATCAGAAGACAGAAGAAGGAACGGAGCCGGGAGCGGAAGAGAGAGAAGACGGGGGCGCGAAGGCAGCGAGTCGGCAGAGGCGATGCCTCGACTTGCGTTGCACGTGCCGACAGCGTCCGCGCGGCAGCCAGCGACCACACGCAAGGCCAGATCAACGCAAAGCGGTGGTAACGGTGCTAGCAAAATCTAGGTCACGTTCGCGCCGCGTTAAAAGAAAAATGTTAAGAGAAATTCTTCGGGGAGGTACTTGACAATGAAGGCAAGATAACTTTCAGTTCGTAATTAGAAATGCACTAGCCATTTAGACGCCGGATTACCCGATAGATTTGTGAATGAAATGAAATTAAATTTTTTGTAGTAGTAATTGCATTGAAGTGTGGAGGGAGTCGTGCATCAGCGCACGTTATTTGTTCATGTAACTTTAGGGAAGAAATGTAAAATAAGAATGGTAGAGAGTACTAAGTTATTTAGTTAAGAGTGGAAGTAAATTTGACCAATTTAGTCACAAAGGAATTCCTTAATGCATTGAGCAGTGGTTCAGTGTGTAAAATTTTGAAGAGTCTTTGGTTATTTTGATTTAACGAGAATATTCTGTGTGTTGGTGGTATATTGAAGCTCAAGGAGGATGATGATTTTTGTGTAGTAGATTTGGTTATTTTTTTTTGAAGTAATTAAACTTTGTTTTACTGTTATTTGTGTTCTTGTTTTGGATTGCCCTCTTCACCCCAAAAGATCCCACTGCCCGGAGATAACGTAAGCTCGCAAGAGCAGATATCTGCACACCCGCCCAGACGCTCAACGATTGTTGAGAATAAGTTAAATTAATTCGGGTGTTCGGGGCGGGGCGGGTTACATATATATATAAACCATATTAACGTGGAAATTTAGTTCATCTCCTGGAGATTTATTTAAGCTCCCAGGCACAGAAGGTGAACATTTTTTTAGTTAACAAGTACCGTGAATGAGTACTAGGCTCAAATGTATAGTTTGTATATATATATCTTCTAAACGCCTTACCCTACTTTAATTATAATAATAGGTTGATGGAGGCGTAGACCGAATGCTCTTGCGAGCTTTGATATCTCAAGGGTTAGGATCTTTATGGGTGAGAAAGTAAACCCGAATACAATTCAATTCACTGGTCGTATATTCTTGGCTTAGAATACAGAGACGATGTTTAAAAAACATCTAAATCAACACTTCCAAAAAATAACGCATAAATTAATCAAAAGCTGTTTTCTTCCATTTGCCAATGAAAATAGGACATTACTTTGTTGACTTATTCCGTGCACGGTTATTACCTTTTGATTCACAATAAATTTTCAAACATTAAACATTTGTTACTCATGTAATTAGCCTCTTTCAAGATGTATTATACCTATTAATCTACGAACAAAAAATCACACATTTATGTACAACCCTGTAAGTAACTAAAATTTACAAAAAAATGGTTTCCGCACTAGCCGAGTTACACAAAAAAAAACTTTCCTTTACATAACTATCTATACACATTAGTAATTGGGGATAATAATCCACTGTCAAAATTTTAAGCACGTGTTATGAAGGTTACAAGGCTTCACAAACTAAAATGTACATCATTTCTTTGAACCCTATTCTACTCTCAATCTTTTCATTGCTTTACTTCGCCTGAACGATTCACGCGCTGCGACACAGTTATGCGCACAGTTCCGTTCTTGTTCTTCTACACAATTTCAAACAGTCCTCCGCGCAACTGTCCTACACTTCGAATTGCTGGAAAATGGAATTGCACATGCTGGAAAATGGATTTTGTTACATTGACAGCGCGTGGTCTTACCACCTCGTTGGCGTCCGGGGTAGCTAGAAGTGGTGCCCTTGGAGCGCTCTGCTGGGCGCAGTGTCGCCTCCGCCGCACGCTGGTCGCCGAAGTCTCGTGGCCTGTCGTCCTGCGTAGTTTGCCGTTAGATTGCAGTTCTAATGACCATCCCTTCTCTCGTACGTTCCTCGTTCGTCCACACCCTTCTCCCGTTCGTTTCCCGCTACAGCGATTCGCCACATCCTTCTCTCGTGCATTCCTCGTTCGTCCACACACACATACACACATATGTGTGTGTATATATATATATATATATATATATATATATATATATACACACATATATGGATATCTGAACTTTGGAGAAAAATATTCTGGGAAAAAACATGTGATTATTTACAAAGGTATATAGGAGGAACAAAAGCTTACGCAGAAGCTTGGAAAAACTTTAAGAAATTTAGGAAAAAATGCGAATAAGAAATTAAGATTGGAGGGAATTTCATTGCAAAACAGGAAAAAAGTGCAGAATCGTGGAATACATTAAGAAATTTAAGAAAAAAATGCGAATAAGATTAGAGAGAATTTCATTGCAAGAATAGAAACAGTACTTTGAAGAATTGTTAGTTGAAAGAAGAAGTCATTTTTAACAGCTATAAATGTATTTCAAGAATATGAGAATAATTTTTTATATTTATATTTGGCAACTTTAGAAATAGCCATTAAATCTTTGAAAAATGGGAAAGCAACTCGTATATAGGGGGGATCAATGCAGAATTAATAAAGTATGGAACAAAGAAGCTATGGGAACTAATTAGGAATTTATTTGAAAAATACTTAAATGGTGAAAATCCATCTCAAGAATGGAAAAATGATATCATTTTCAGTTGGTCACAAAAAAGGAAAACGCGATGGATGTGCAAATTATAGGGAAATAGCTGTGTTAAATGTATTTAGTCGTCTTTACGGATGAATACTAAAATTACTTTTAGAAGAAATTATAAAAGTAGAGAAGATGAATTTCAAGCAAGTTTTAGAGTTCGAAAATCGACCATTGATAATATATTTGTAATAAAACAGGTAATAGAGAAAATTAATGAAGTGGGTCAACAAATCCATTTTGTATTTGTAGATTTAGAAAAGGCATATGATAGTATTCCATTACAAAATTTGTGGGAAATATTGAAAGAAATGAGCATAAATAAAAACATTTTTTATTGCAATAAAAAGTTATATGATGGTGCTATTTCGCAGGCCCAAATATGCAAAAATCTCTCAGAATCAATTTTCATTACCAAAGGTCTGCGTCAAAGGTGCAACATCTCCAACTCTATTTAAAATTACATACAAAAATCGCTAGAAACATGGAAAAAGAAAGTTGAAGGAATGGGTATTCCTATAGGAAATAAAAGTTTTATACACTTTATTATTTGCAGATGACCAAGTAATAATAGCGCAGGATGCTGAAGATATGGAATATATATTTAGAAAATTATTAGAAGAATATCAGAAATGAGGGCTAAAAATTAATATGGAAAAGACATTTTATATGGGATGTGGAGTAATAATAGAGATTTAACTTTACAGTTTGGAAAAGGAAAAATTAAACATTGTCGGAATTTAAATATTTTAGGAGTAGAAAATAAATAAGGATGGAATCAAGATGATGACATAAGACAAAGAATAAACAAAGGAAGACGCAGCAACATCAATGCTAAACAAAATATTATGTGATAAAACACTAGCAAAAGAAACTAAATTAAGGATATATAAATCTATTGTAGAAAGTACTGTTTTATATGCATCGGAAATTTGGAAATTAAAGAAAAATTTAAAAATAAAATTACTGGCAACAGAAATGGGACTTTTAAAAAGATCATCCAGGATATCAAAATTAGAAAAAATAGAAATTTAAAAATAAGAGAAAAAATGAATATAGTTCATACAATTTTAGAAACGATTCAATACAAGCAATTACAATGGTTTGGTCATGTGAAAAGAATGAAAGATATTAGAATTCCAAAAATAATTTTAGAGTGGTTTCCGGTGGGTGGGGAGAAAAGAGGAAGACCTAAACACAGCTGGTTGAGAGAAATTAAGGGAATTTTAAAGGATAAGAACTTAACAGACAAAGATTATGAAGATCGGGAAAAATGGAGAAATAAAATTAAAATTATGTAATTTATTAGAATTGTGGGTAACAGAAAGTTGTTTTCTATAACAATGTAAAACTGTGAAATAAATAAATAAATAAATAAATAAATAAATAATATGGATATCTGCCTCTATATCTCTTAATATACAAATGGGGAACCCCCATTTGTGTATATTAAAGAATTAAATTTAACGTGTAGCGTTTTAATTCCTGATTAATTAGTGAAATTATTTTAAAATCTTGCATTCCGATGGTGAAATGCGAAGGGACCTCACCTAAAACAAGCACCCTGAAGAGAACCGAAACCTACAACGTCCACATCGTTGTTCCTGGGAGATTCTAAATGAAGTTTGTTGAAAACATTTCTGCGCTAATCACGATTGAAAAAAAACTGTTATCTAATGCTTTAATGACAAAAATGGGGGTTTATGTCAAAATGAGGCATGATTTTTGAATTATTCATAAAGTTTCTTTTGTTTATTACTGTATAATAATTAGGCATTTTAAGAAACTTCCGGACTAAAACATTTACGTAGCGGTTTCAAAAATTATGAGAAAGTATAAGGTTTGTTGTAGCACCACTATTTTTTTTCAATTCTGTAAAATGTGAATCTTTTGAAGGCGACTCATTTACAGTACGTTTGTCTATCAATATTTTGGCTACAATTGGCCTAAAACATTTTCCAGTAAGTAGCTTTTGTTGTGAAACTATTTGTTTATTCATAATTATGCTGAGTGGTTTTTTCTGTGTAGTGTGATTCTTTTACGATCTGAAAACGTGTTGTTTTATCTTTGGTCGTTATGGGAGAGTGCACCACTGTTGAAGGTGCATCCCTTTTTTAGGGTGCACCTGGAGATGGGACTTAATTGAATGTCATTGCAGTGCCTTTGACCAGGAGGTTCTAGGTTTGAGTTCTGACAGAAGTACCATATCCGACAGTAGCTTGCCAGCTAGGTCGAATTCAGTTGCTGTCTGGATCAGAAATCTAGTGAGCGGCTGCTCTCATCGGTAGTTTTCCGTGGGTTCTCCGACCAACACCAAGCGAAAGCCCGAGCGTTTTCCTTACAAACGGGCCACAGAACGCGTGCGATCATTTCTTCTTCTTTGTCCTATCCTCGTCATTTTCTTACTCACTTATGCTAACATGCACTACACAACCACACTTGCCAGAGGGCCGGTCAGGAACTTAGAGCTTGTCTCAGCTGGGGCGGTGCCTCGCTAGTGGCAGATACCTGATTGTGGAAAACCCCGCTATCCGACGTAGTTCGGCACCGGATTTCGCCTTCGTGCTGGGAAAGATCTTTGCCATCTCACGAGGAGAACATGCACTACACTTACGGGAATAACGCCCTTCGCCGTTGCCCTTAGCAGTTGCGTGTGCAGGGCGCGAGGGGCCAGGAGCAGGGCGAGGGCGAGGGCGGGCGTGGGCGTGGCGGCGCCGCCAGGCGAGGGCGGGCGGCCGCGGGGGGCTGCTGGAGGGCGCTGGGCGTGCTTTGCCAGATGCGCCACTCGGAAGCGCTGCTGAGTGGCGCCGTGTGAAGGGGCTCTAACGGGTCTTGGTCGCTAAGTGTGCAGGGCGCGCCGGGGCCAGGAGCAGCGCGAGAGGGCGAGGGCGAGGGCGGGCGTGGGCGTGGCGGCGCCGCCAGGCGAAGGCGGGCGGCCGCGGGTGGGCTGCTGAGAGGCGCTGGGCGTGCTGCTGGCCACCGCCAACCCCCCGCCCTGTCCCCGCCCGCGCCACGCTCTGCGCCGCGCGCTGCTCTTCTGTCTGGAACGTCGTGGCCGTCCTCCTGGTGACGGCGTACAACAGCGGGGCTGCTGGCGCACCTCACCGCGCCGCACTTCCCGCCGCCCGTCGACTACTCTGCAGCAGTTCGTCGACGCGGACTTCTACTGGGGCAACCTTCACCGCTATCCCGCCGCTCGGCTTCTATTTCGACCGCATGGTGAGCTTTTGCAATAACTCGAAGCAGGCCCAAACCCTACCTCTGCAAGCATTTTGTTGATGATGCTGTCTGAAGCAATGCTGTTACGTTTTTTGCCAAATTTACTTTCTAATCCTTATTTTGCACACGGGCTAGATTCTAAATATCTCCTTCTGTTTCTGCCATGGTAATTCGTCCATTATTATTAGGATGAATACCTCTGATCGCTTAAACGGTTTACCCAACGGGCCGCCAACTCAGTATGGAAATGAAATCGTTCCGTTTTTTTTATTTAGGATTGAAATTGAGGCAATTCTGGTTTAACATACTGAAACGTCACGACCTACAGTCACCCCGCCTGGAGTGGGTCACGTCACGGCCTACGTATTCCGTGTGCAGGCACCGGAACGACGGGCGGGGAGACCAGGCGGGGCAGCGTAGTGAGAAAGGGAGGCGGGGAGGTCAATAAGGACAGCGGAGGGAGCGAGCGAGGCAGTCGGCTCACCACGAGGCGAGAGTTCAGTTGATACCGACGACGCGCCCTTGGCCCGCGCTTGCCGCTGCCATTGCGCGTGGCGCCTTCGCAGAAGCGCCTTTGATTGGGCCCGCATCTACGCTGCCGCGCTGCCGCCGCTACCCCCAACGCCGCCGTGTCATACAGACGGCGCCCTCGATGTGCTTACAGTGACGCTGCGTCGTCCCATAGACGTGCTTTTATTTTATTTTTTTCCTTAATTTGAATTTGTTAACTCACAATAGTTAAGAAAATATTTTTGTTGTGGTCCTCGGAATTGGAATTTGCAATTTGCTGAAAGGTGGCTTTCGGCAGGTAAGACCTGGATACCCTCCTTACCTGGGATGAGGGAAAAAATATAAATATGTGTTACCCTTGGCACGGGAGGGACGTCACAATACATACATGCACATTTCCAGCAATTTGTAAACACTGTTGAGTTTGTGAGTTGAGTTGTTTTAATTGACTTTTAATGACGTTGTTCGAGAACTCAACAATTTTCTTGTGTGAAAGATCTTCAAATTTCAAATTTACAGGAACACAAACGCCATTCTCTTAAAAACGGCCCACAGGAAATTGTCATTTAGGACGAAGTTTTACTGTTTTTAATATTATCAAAATAATATTTCCGTTCTACTATTAAGAAACCGAAAAATTAAGAAAATATAAAAAAATGTACTTTGAACGGCGATAGATGTGCCATTCTGTAGCACCACTAGTTACGTTGTTAGCTTTATATTGTGACCATCCGTATGTGTCGGTCGTTGGGAATTCGTGGGAAAGTGGCTCTTTTCTTGAAATTTTGGAAAAATAAACACAAAGCCGTTACCACAGATACAACATTTAATTAATAAGCTTTGATGGCAAAACACAAAAATACCCATGACATCAACATTGGTCATAGAATAAAAAAAAACAAGCAAAAACCCTTGATCATTACAAAAAAAATACGTTGAAAGGATAATTAATTGCAAAATATGAATTTAAAGATGCACTAATAAAGGATCCTATCAAATATCAACGAAATTACTTTACAGGAAAAATATCAGCAGGATTTCAGGCGTAAAATGCCGTGGTGCTTACAATTTACGGAAATTGCAGTTAACCATCCCCCACACTGATACTGCATAAACACTCTTTAGTTGATTCTTTGCAAGAATTCACTGGAATTACAACAAATTGTATAAAACAAACTCCACGTGTTCATTCATCACAAAAAATTGCATAAGTAGTTTTACGAACACACAATGTTATCACAAATTGCATGAAACAAACTATACGTGTTCATTTATTACAAAAATTGCATAAATAGTTTTTACGAACACGATATATTATCACAAATTGTATGAACCAATCTACACGTGTTCCATTTATCACAAAAACTGCATAAATAGTTTTCAATGAGCGTAGAAATACCTGAATCCAGTGGCCGTGGCGTTCGCTACTTGCACAAAACTCCCAAGGCGAAAGAAAACGTGGCGGTGACGTACTATCGTGAGCCCAGCTCGTGCTCGCAGCAACCTCTTTCTCCTCGCTAACGTAAGTTTACGACCAGACTAGTTGCGCATAACCTGCCGCTCCGAGTTCCGAAACGTTCTGAGACAGATCAACGGCTCTCATCCCCGTGTAGGGGCGGCGGATCGCCCCTCCTGCCCCCCCCCCTCCGCGACCAAAGCAAAAGGCGACAAGGTCGTCGTCGCGACCGCGTGAAGGGCGCGGCGGGTCCCGCCCGGCGACGTATACACACTTGCCAACTTATAAGCTTACTGAGCGGATTCAGGACCGCTACAATTTTAAGTTCTGTACTATAGTCTTTTAAAATATTTATGCGCTGCATTATGTAACTATTTACTATCTAGGCATTTTAATTCATTTTTGGTTTCTTAATAGTAAAACGGAAATATTATTCAAGAATATTAAAGAACAGTAAAACATCTACCTAAATGGCAATTTTCTATGAAGAATTTGGAAGCCGTTTTTAGGAAAAACAACAAACACCTTTACAAAGTCTAGCAAACAGCCACTGTGGCGTCATGGTCGGGGCCGTTACAAGAATACACAGACGTGAACGGTTCTAAAATATTGAATATATATTCACAATGTGCACGGACACCTGAAATGCCTATTTACAAATTTTGCAATGGATAGAATAAGCGACCGTTACTAGAAGGAACTTAACCGTTCACCACAATCGCTTGCCCCATGTCATGACACATGCGTGCCGGCTTCATCCCTTTGCCTCCGTAGCCTGCACATCGACGTGCCAAGAGCCGCGCACCCCACACACGACGTCCTAATGACGAGCCCAAGAAACAGAAGAAGAAGTTTCGTTTGGGGCCTGCTTATACGTCGTCTGGCCCGGCTACGGAACTACGTCACATAGCCGCTTCCGCCAGCCGCATTTCTCCGGCCACATGTCGACGGGGTTCCCAAGCCTGCCCCCGTGGCAACGCACGTCCGGCGGCTCCGCTGGGTTGCTGCCCTAGCCCAGCCCGGGCGTAGGTTTCCTCGTCGCCCAAATATAGGCCCTTTGTTCTGCGAGGCGTCCCTTCAGTACGCGCCCGCTGTCGCAACCTACTCCCATGTGCATTTCAAGTCTCTGAAATGCTCGTAACTAATTTTGTACAAGGCGACGCACACTACTAAATTAGCTAGTTCGCCAAGCACTGGCAGGAGGATGGTTCATTTTAAAGTTTTAAAAATATTTTAGCTGCTGTATTGCCCGACTTGGTGAAGGG
>JAHLJT010006502.1:0-11122 GCA_031308135.1 Acheta domesticus
TTTCCCTGTTCCTTGCTATTCTTTACCATATGTTACCATATACATTCTTAAGACATCGGCCCATCTTATTGACCAAAAGTCATTGAGCTAACGCTGAGGCTGTCTATAAATTTTCGCGGTGGCTGCTCTAATTGATAGTTTATCCACAGTTTCTCCAATCGACATTAGGCAAATTCGTAGAAGTACCCTAACAACTGGCCACGGACCGCGCGCGATCTTTCCTTCTTGTTACTTTTGCTCTCCTCACCCCGTACTTGCTCCACACTACCATACGTGCCGGGAGACCGATCGGAGCTTACAGCTTCTCCGGGCTGGTGCCTTGATAGTGGAGACATCTGGAAGGCAAAGGGCAATGCGTACGAGCTCCTTACGAAGCGTAGGTCGGTGCTAGATGAGTTCAGCCTGATGTGGCAGAAAACCGCCACCTTAAGTGTAAATCATCCACTACACTTACGGGACTTATGGGGATGGCCGTTGATGCGGAAACACAAAATAATCAATGAGAGATATAGAGAGATACAAGATTTGTTGCTGTTGTAACTAGGAATTTAGAGAAGAATTTAGAAATCTCGTGCCTGCCTGTCGTCGCAATGCGAACAGTCAGTTGCGTGGCGTAGTAGAGTCTTTAACAGGAGATTGGATTGTCGAACGCAGGTCCTGTGGTTCAGAATCTGCGGTTGACCGTTTTCCTCTGCATCAAAACTCTTTCCGTTGGAAGGAGAGCTAAAGAAATTTTCCATTTGAGCAATATTGTTATTGCTCGACCAGAGTAAAAAAACTTCCATTGCGCATGCCCAAACGTGGCCTGCTCTCTTTGTCACAACATAGCACTCTCTCTGTCTCACTGACATTCTCTTGTGAGTCGCGCGGTAATCCAACAATGCTAGTTTGGCGATGACAATTGATGAGTGAGAAGGATCAGACGAGTTTCTACAGTAGAGGTTGTGCAAACGATTAACAGAAAAAAATCGCGTCTTAAAGGATTTCAGTTTTTCGATCTCCAGCCCAGTTTTATAGTGGTTAGTGAACAGTTGACAGTGTGTTTTATGCAGATTCTGCAATTATTGACAAATTTTGTTAATTATTGTGCTTTTTGTAATTGCATCGATCCATTGTGTCGGGTAGGCCGCTGAGAAGACAAACGGAAAGGTTGCGTCGTGCCTCTGTTGTGGTAATGGGCAACGCCAAGTACAATTGTACCGAAATTCACAGAAAACCAAACTCTGCTTTTTTGAAAAAAGATATAGCAAAAATGGCTAATATTAATGGAGATGTTTTAGATCCATCTCTTGCAAAAATCCAATTGTAACAAATAATTCTAAGTACACACAGTGGAAAACGATAAGTCGTTCTTGAAATAATCATTGCACATGACCACATTCCTCTCCGTTTTCCACCGTAACATCCTGATCTAAATCCAACTGAACTTGTTTAAGGATTTATAAAGAGTTCGTGGCAGGGGACAGTCGGTGCATCCTTAAAAGAAAAGGAAAAGGTTTGCAGACAAGCGTTTGCACAATACAGCTCTAAACAACGTAAAAACTGCTGCGGGCCTATGCTGAGAATAGAGGCGAAATACTGTATAATAATTAAGATAATGTGATGGACAAAAACATCAATGAATTCGTCATTTCTTTGAACACTCTCTGGTAGTACGAGTCCCTCTTCTGACTAGTGACGGTCAGTGCTTGACGAGTGACGGTCAGTACAATCACCGCGTCTCGCAGTCGCCTCTCCTTGTCTCTGCGCTTCCTTATCGCCGAGAGGGGAAATTTCAGCTGTCGTAGGGTGGGGGAAGCCTCGAAACTTCTAAGGTTCGTCCGCCATGATGGTGTTTGTGCGAGCGGTACACCTATGACTTATAATCGATCGTTTATTCAACAATCCCATGGCGAATATGTACAGCAATTTAAATGGAATATGTATGATTGGAACACTGTAAATACTTTCAAATCAATTTTGAAAATTGCAAAAATTCAATTTACGTTCGAACTCTTTTTGATTCTGAGATAATATCCCTTTCGCTCTCCTTTCTAATGTTAATAATATGACTTTACTTATTTAAAATACAAAAATCTAAGGTTTCACCTGCCCTGGCTTCCTCAGTATTAGGTCTACTATTTAACAAGGAATCATTGCAGGTCACAGAAACATTTATGTCGTATGCCAACAGACTTGCCCATACGGGATTTCAAGCACAAGATATTAGGTGAGAAATATTTTACTGGTTTTATATTTAAAAAATCTGAAATTGAAATAAATAATCTGTTCGTCTTTCTGAAAAAACATTGTAATTTCCATTCCTTTTACAATTTTCGAACCTCACTGTTATCGGTAACATACGCAAAATAACAAAAGACATCAATATTGTCACAAGTCTATTTATCCATACATATTCTATTTATAAACATACATATTCTGTGATTACTGCATTCATATATACGCATGCTCCCCTCTTTATTCTTTCTTATTATCTAATCATAACTTGATCTTCATACATATGAAATATATATTTAGAGTCTGTTCCTTTTGGCTTCACGGCAAACTTGAACGATGATGTTGCAGCATCCGTTTCCTACAATCTGCGATGCCACGCCAAATTGCATCTCGTTCTGCTTCCAATTTTACGTTCATTTCTAAGTAATGTTTCAAAATCTCTTTAAAATTTGTCACGCCATTTTACAGCCACGATTCTTTTCATTTCTCAACTTCACTTACAATTTAGACTATTAAACTTCGGAGAAGAAAATCTCCAGGAACTTAATTGCGCTAACGATTTCACTACCACAACTCGAACTATTCGCAATCACCATTCATCTCGTTCTGTCCAGCAAGTTAAAATCCCTACTTTTCGATTGTCTTTTTATGTCTGATCGTGTTCCAAATCTTTCCTTCAGATAATTTCTGCGCATCCCCTTTAATTGTTTATTGTCCCACGTTTCTTCTGATTGGCTAATTACGTTTACTTATCACTGTAATTACTCTTTGACAACCGGTCTCTTCCCTATTGCTTAATTAAATTATTATTCATATTGTTATTCACGGAAATTTCTCACGTGTTCATAACTAAAATTAACGCTATATTCCGTCATTTATTACTTAAGTCACTTCCTTCTCTCCTTTATTTTTATTTTAATGTGTTTTAATAAGCTGTGCCTCTCTTCAGAAGGCAATTTCATGAATGTTTAAATGGGAGGGAAGCATATGAAATGTGATGGTGAAGAAAACTGGGATAATTTGGTAAGCCACCTTTCTATCTGTAGAGAATAGCACTGGTGAATCATGAGAAATAGTAATACTGAATAACAATAATTTAAATGCTTTAATAAGTAGCTTAAATGGATTACAAACAAGACTTAGCCACATACAGAATGACAATAAACATTTGTCGGTCTCCCTCCCAACCATGACTATACAATCAACCGTGTAAGCGTGTGAGTACATCCACCGGATACGATATACGAATATATCCTCAACCACGATTATTTCTCACATCAGTACTGAAAAAGCCATAATCCTTGCCAAAAGCAAGGATTATTAATCCTTGCAAATTATTAACCCTTAGTTACTCGCTATATATTTTCTCACACAAGTTCCCGCGAGGCGTACTTTGTAAGCCAAGCTTATTTGTTAAAAAAATGAGCTCTGTGAGGCCTGCATAATATTTAGATATAATTGTGTTTGTTTTTATTTGAAATGTATACGTGTTACAATTTTCATTAAATAATAACGGTTAATAAATTTAGCATATTAGACTTCAGACCAATTTACCATTTGATGACTTTTTCCATTTGAAGAATGTGTTCTGTGCATGCAAATTTTGTTGCACCAGTTAGTACTGAGTGTAGTAATAATTGTAGTAGTGCGGGTTTTTGCTCTTCTGCATATGTTACAGTGAATTATCAATTTCATTAATAATTAATATTAATAAGTTGTTTTTGCTTTTATCAATGCAAATTTCTATTCTCGTTTTGTCTCATTCTTCTGTGCCAGTTTTTACGGGGATATGTCGTGAGTATTTTTTATTAGAAAAAAAGTGCAATTTGTACATCATAATTTTGATTTGGTTCATCATAAAAATAGAATGTTTTCTCTCTATTTTCTACAAATGTCTTACTAAATTTAATATTTATCGTACATTTTTTATAATTCACATTTTAAAAGACGTTCAATTGCAAACTTTCAAAACCTCTGAATATGTGGTGGCATTAAAACCAAGTGCCGAATAAACTGTTCATGTATATTCATTCAATTGTTCAATTGTTTGATTGCCTATATTCTTTTAGGAAACTTCTACTCACATAAAAAATACTTTACACTTTCAAACACATGTCTGAGGTTTCAAGCGCTGTAACTTGTCCAGCGAGTTTCAATTCTATAAAAGGAACTAGAATCTACATCTTATTAAAATATTTTTAATATGGCAAAGCAATTAAATCAATATTATTTGACAATCATTAGAAACTGTCTGAGGATATATGTAATCCCTACTGCATATTTATACAATTAATATGGATTTACCTTTTTAGATGAATTTGGTTTCAATCGTGAGGCTTGGCAACACATGAGATTTATTGGTGCTATGTGCAATGGCTGTTGCCCATTTAATACTTTCCTGAACATATTTATTCCGATAAGTATTCAGAGGAAGAAGAGGGAAGCATTTATATTTATAATTACAGACAATACACATGCTATGAAGAAATGTCTTTAATATTATTCCATTAAAGTATCAATGAGAAAATAATGGTACCTACAAATGAACAATCAATATACAACTGGGATAAAGTATTCTAATCGTGGTTAATTCAATACATTACAATTTGGTATGAAGCCTCGGAAAGACACAGCACAAATTCTATTACATTAGTTCATCACCAACGATTACATGAGTGGGCCGAATTACAAACGCATTACCTTCCAACTCAGAGCTTGTTGAATACTTCATTACCAATCCACCTGTCCAAAACATGGCTCATTCCTCTCCACTGTTATTCGCACATTACGGGGGCGTAAGTTCATTGTGAGAATTTAGCTTCACCAATCCCAACGGCAACTTTATTTCCGTAATTCCCGCATTTACAAATCCAACGGCCCGTTCCTGCTCCTGCCATTCAACTTGCTTTTCGTTCGTCGTCAGGTGATTGCAGCGCGTCGAAAAACGAACGCGATGGACGGCGGCCTTCTCTGCGGGCAGTCGCGATGGCCGGCTGCGTGAAAGGCGATTAAGGCTCGGGCGATGGGCGCGTAACCTGCGGTGCTCCTTTTGAAACGCGACGGGGCTTGATTACGGCGCCACGCGCACATGCCCCGCCCCGCCCCCGCCCCGCCCTTTCCAACCCCACTCCGTCCCGCTCCACCCCGATCCGCCCCGCCCCGCCCCGCGCCGCCCCGCCCCGCCCCTCCCTGCCACGCTCCGCCCCGCTCCGCTCCGCTCCATCCCGCCCCGCCCCGCTACGACCCCCGCCACGACCCCGCCCCTACTGATCGTTCCCACTTCTCGCTCGCCCTCAGCGCTGCTGGTTCACGCCTTCCCTCACCCGCCCTCCTCACTCCGTTCCGCCACGTTCCACCATTGCCCATCCCGCCCCGCCTTGTCCCATCGCACCAAGCCCCGCATTGTAATTCCCCGCTTCGCCTCGCTCAGCCCCACCTCGCCACACACTGCACCGCCTCACCTGTTCTCGCGTTCGCGTTGCCTTGCTGTGCTTCACCTCTCCCCGCCTCGCTCCACCGACCCCTCCCCTCCTCAGCTCGTACCCCTCCTCGCCCTTCGCCCATCCCCGCCTCGCTGCTCGCCGCCTCTCCCCTCCCCACCTTGTCCCCTCGTCTCGTCCCTCACCGCCTCTCTCGTCCCCGCCTCATGCCACCGCCCCACTTCTCGATTCGCCTCGACTCCCTCCTCGCCTCCAGCCGCCTCGACCTTCCCCGCTTCGCCTTTCGCCATCTCGTGTCGTTCCTCCCCGCCTCGCTCGTCCCCGCCTCACCTCCACCGTCTCCCCTCTCCCCTTCGCCTCGGGCCCCCTCTCACCTCTCCCCGCCTCGTCCCTCTCCACCTCGACCCTCCCCCTCACCTCACCTCGCCCCACCTAATTCCTCCCCGCCTTGCATAGCTTTTCCACGCCATCCCGCATAAGCCGGCTCGGCCCACCCCACCCCGCCACTTCTCATCCCTCTGATCCGTTTCGTCCCGCTCCTGCTTCGCCTACCTCTCCTATATACTATCTGTTCTATCCTACCCTGTCTCGCTGCTTTCCACCACGCACGATCCCGCCCCTCCCTGCTTTGCCCTGTGTAGCATTCCGCCCCCTCATCCCACACGCTCTCCGCCGTCGCGTCGCGCAGAACAATGCGCGATAGTTTATGGCGACGCGCCAATAAGCCGCCCATTACCAGCATCCATTCTGTGCATCGCGCACACACTGCACAATTCGACGCTAATAGCTCGTATAGTTCTCACTTTAATTGTGGCAGCGTCGCAGTCGGGCGCCGGCTGGCGGGCAGCAAGAGGAAAGGGTGTGGGGCACGGGTGGGCGAATGTTCCAAGGGAAGGGGTTGAAAGAGGATAGAGGGTAGTCGACGACGGAGAGTGGGTGGGGCGGGGGAGAGTGGGAGGGGCCCGACGTGTTTCATAATTAGTAGGTACGGGGGATAGCAGCAAACGGTATCCGGGTTTCGGCACCACAAATAGGTGGGGAAGGCTATACAGGTGGATGTGGTAGTGGAAATCGCACGCGGACACAGGTTATTGTGGAAGGGGTCATGGAGAGAGAAGAGTTGTTGGGTGCTGGGATACTGAGAAGATAGAGTGATGACGAGGTTCGGGGGCTGAGGGTGGACAGAGAGGCGACGAATGGTAGTGGGCAGCGGTGCGGATAGTGGTGGAAGGGAGAGCGTTGAGGAGCAGTGGTGGAGAGCGGAAACAGTCATCGGTGGTTCGCGAGTAGGTTGTATGCATTACGGGTAGGGAATGACGTTGGCGAGTTGCGTGTGGCGGGTTGCAGGGAGACGAGAACTAAGTTGCGGGGCGCAGGGAGCAGTGGAGTGCATGTCAGGATTCGGCAAGCAGAGAGCGGTCGCAGCGATATGGGTGGAAAGCTTGTGTGGCGGGCTGTGCTTTGCCGATGTCACGAAGGGGAAAACAGAAGCGACAGAACCTGTGACAAGGGGTGGGGAGTGCGTAGAAGGACGCAGGTAACGAAGAGCGGGGAGCGTAGGCGATAGAGACGAAGGATGGGGGTGGTAAAGGAGATCCGTATGTACGGGTATAACGGGTGGCGTGAAACAATTGGCAGATGGCGGGAAGCGGGGTGCGTTCGGCGGTTCGTCAGTGCAGGAAGAAGGAGTGATTGGGGTGGGGAAGGGGGCTGTTGGGCGAAGGGGTGTGGGAGTGGTGAAACCCTGGTCGCACCCTCCACCCGCCTCGTGTTAAGCGCGTTTCACAGATGACGCGTAAATCCATTGGGGGCGCCACGTGTTCTCGATCTAAAGTTCAGGACAGCGTCAGAAATTGTAACCATTTGCTGTTATATTAACTGTGTTTCTCTCTCATTCTGTTCGTCTCATGTTAGCCGTATTTGAAAGACGAAAGCGAAATCAGCTCCGTTGGTTTGACTGAGTGCTTCTACACCCATACGTTTTGTCGTTTAATGCCAGCGAAAATTTCGTATGTGATTTCCTTGATCTTAGATAAAAAATGTTATCCTAAAAAAATAAACGAACTCGTTTTTTCATTTGGTCTTTATTTCACATATTCGTTTCTCGCGTAATTTAAGACTCGTGTCGTAACATCAAGAAAGCTCAGCTTTGATTTCAACATTAGAGACATCGCAATGACATCAATTGGATGTCCTGAGCAAACTAAGCCGGTCAGCGGCGTTTGATAAGGTAGATGAGGATGTAATCAGGTATAATGAGGAAGGATGACACTGAAAATAAATTTGCTAATTGTACGTCAAGGATATGCTACAGGGAGACAAGACGTAAAGTTGGATAGAAGGGGGAAACGAGAAAGGACTAACAGACGAAAAGAAGGAGTGCCCTTTGAGAGGCATACTGTTTAATAAAAATACAGCCGTAATAAAAGAAACATTAAGGAAACTAGTGGATGATGAAGTAATGTAGGAAAGAGAAAGTGTGATCGCTGGTCTACGCGAGCGACTTTCAGCTCTTGGCGAATAAACTAATACATACAAATCAATGTTTGTTCGTGTTTAATTCGCTGCCGTGACGTTCATCCTATTGCAATGAAACTTTGTCAACTTATTGCTTGCAATTGTGCTAAGAATATAAGTATAGTAGAATTATTGTAACTCCACTAGATGGCGCTACAACACAAAAAGGTTCTTCAGTTGAAAGCAATTCCCAATCCACCTGGACTTTGGTGTTACCGTGACGAGGAGGTCAGCAAGACCGAGCGGCGCAAGATGGCGAGGAGACAAAAAAATGTTAGACGAGTTGGACAGCCAAAAAATGTGTTTTCTTGCTGAAGACGAAAGAACAAAAATTGTCTACCTTAGAGCACTTCTGTAATAAAGTCAACAAAATATAATAAATATTATTGATACTTCTCCTTTCTATCATTCAATTTCAGAAATGTATTCATTATCGGCATGAAATAAATATCTTTATTTCTGTCATTCCTCATTAAACAAGATAATTCTTTCGAATTTCAAACGATAATTCAACAATTATTTATTCTACGGAAGCAACGCGCCAGCTATCAGCTAGTAGAATATAAACGGTTCGATTATAGAAAAATCCCGATAGATTTTTGGATAACGAAAGTAAAATTACGTGTTCAAAAATAATAAGGCCGTAAAGTTCAGACAAAGAAGAATGAGGAGGATGTGTGATTAGTTTTCTATTCCTTGTTTTGGCACGAGCGGCCAAAAATGGTTCAAATTTGGCGCCGTCCAAGTAAATCAACGTTATAACAATCCTTTGACATTAATTACTAGCTCAGAATATAAATTTTGAACGTCGCGCCTTCGAGATAAAATAATTTTTCCCAAATTCTGCGCGCTAATTCTGAAGAAAGGAGCAGAATGTTCGTTCACAAGGTGCGTTGGCGACAGATCTTCAACTGTTTGCTCATGCTTACAAACATGTCCTCAGTCTGCAGCACTTACTGGTCACCTGGCAAGCCAGACAGCGAAGTATTATGGGTTCTAGAAGCTCTATAATTCGTGGGAGACGCGGGTAAGGCTTGGTATAAAATACAAAACTCCACAACAGTGATTTCATGGCAGTCGTGTTTTCGCATATGAAGGGCAAGCATGAGTTGCGTGTGTGTTAGCGTGCCGTGACAATTGGATTTTAAACTCGAGACAGTTGCAACGAGCGCCGACAGTCGGCCATTCAAGAGCGCACAAGATTTCTTACGATAAAAATGGGGTTGAAGTATTCACTACTAATTTGCTAGCCGAAATTAATGCCCAACTGTTTCTCCCCGCGCCCAATAAGATGCAGCGAGAAAATTAGAACCTGAATTTCTGTATCACATTCGCCGTTACCAGCTCTCCCATTTACATCATTAAAAGTTATATTTCGCCGCCTTTACACCTTGGGCCTGGGCTAGCTATTCAGAATTGCCACCATACTCTTGTCAGCTGTCATCTATCGCCGCCAAAAGTACATTTTTAATTTTGAAGTAGTTTTCGCGTAATATTGCATGCAATATGTGCAATTTTAAAAAATTACAAAACAATATTTTCCCAAAAGGCACCTAATTTTTTCTATACATTTTTTGGAAGGGAAAGTACTAAATGTGATCTTTGAGATGACATACACACCATATTGCTCTATTCTTATGGTTTTTACAAAAATACAAAATTTAATTTCTTTGACTTGTATCTCACGTCGTTATTATTTATATTAGCGGCGATTTTTTTCATTATCATATTTATGAGTATATGTGCTTTAAATAATGACATGTAAGTTTAAAAAAAGCAACCATTTTCTGTGCACTATGAAATGTGAAATATGAATGTGAAATATGACCTACCTCATATTTCCGCATTTCCAGCAACGCTCAATCACAATGTTTTTTCAAAAATGTTCAAATTTTTTCTTGAAACTTCTCGAACAGATAGTACTAGTTGCATTTTTTATATGAAGTAAAGTTCACTATGGGGTATTTTTTGTTTTTTCAAAATTACACTAATGTAATTTTTTTGAAAGATTTCTCACACCGTTAATTTGGACGTTTTCTACAATTTGTAAATACTAATCTATTTGTAAGTTGAAGTGTTTCAAATGACTTCAGTAACGTTTTTAAAAACTCAAAAGATTCCTGTTAAAAAGAGCTTCAAATTTCGTATTTACAGTAGCGATGACACGCCATTCTTTTAAAAACGGCTGTAATTTTTTTATAAGAAAATTGCCATTGAGGACGATATTCACTGTTCAACTTTTCACTGTTCTTTAATATTCTTAAAGTAATATTTCCGTTCTACTATGAAGAAACCGAAAAATGAAGAAAATGTATTAAAAAACAGTAATTTAGGCGGCGATAGATGGTAGCTGGTATGAGTATATGTCAAGTCCGAATTGCTAGCCGCGACCAAGTAAATAGAAAACTAATACCGGAAAGTCTCTGCCATTATGTAGCACCACTTTTTTCTTAATTTAGCAACTGTATTTTACCCACTTTTTCGCTATCAGTACCCGCCAATTATTTTTTTTCTGCCAAACATCCGCCGTTTTCACGCAGCATTACATAACTTTCACGTATATATAGTTCCTTCTGTATTTACGTATTTATACGGGAAAGTAAAAATATCTGGTTGAGAATGAAAGGAAGAGCGAATTGTGTCTGGCATAGGAAGAAAAATATGTTAAAACTTGCTATCTATAGTTCCGAGTCTCACTAAGTACTCGAAACTATTTCCGAATATTTTTATTTATCTGTTTATGGTAATTGGCGTCAGGAAATAATTATGAATAAGATTATACGTTCTTGTCTGCAGACGATTTTATCAGGCTTCACTATGCCCTACATGCTCAGTCGGTCGGGTTCTAATGTATAAGTATTGCTTACCCGTTTTGCAATTACTTATTCAATCTGCCATCCATACGGAGTGGTGAGGAATCTGAAAATCTGTTAAAAGATCGCCTAATT
>JAHLJT010006503.1:0-10733 GCA_031308135.1 Acheta domesticus
GGCTGCGTCTAACTCTGCCGCATGGCTTTCCTCGACGTCTTCTCCCGCCAACGCTTCTTCCGCTCCATCTGTGACGTTATCAGACGCCGGCGGCAGCTCTTCACACTCTCGGTGTTCTGCGCTTCCGCACGCGTCTTTTCGTGACACTGAGACCCTGGTCTCCCCGCATATGCTAGTTGTGGTTCATCAGACCCCCCTTGAATCTCATTCATCAAGGTGGTCGTACGGTTACTTAATAATAGTATCGAACTGGCACGCCTATTCGCTACGGCCGCCTTTGTAACGAACCGGCCGAAGGGTCCTTCTAACGTGACGCGCGCCACCGCAGATTTCCTTGGTTCTGAATCAAGTGGTTGCATCACCCAAACGGATTCCCCGGTCATCTGGTCATTCCTGTTACATATTTACCACTTACTAGATCATGTAAGTCCCAGAATCACGAAGTATGTTAACCGAAACATTATTTACCTTCCGATGCATGTGAACGGATTTAACAATGATTGACTTGCATTTCGGGCCACGTAATTTATCTTTGTCCACGCCTTTACGTTCCGGACATTGCCTACGAAAATGACCTGCTTCCCACACTTGAACAGTTGGCCGCCTTAGGCCTTTCAATTCGGCCGTGTGGTTAACGTTAGATTCCGGCTGTTTGAGGCTCGAGGCCTCCTTCCGTCGCCTGGTCACCCGTTTTACCTGCGTGTTCTCTTTGTTAGTAAACTTAGTAAAACTACGTTCCAGCCTGCTCGGTTTTTCTCATAGCTATCGAGTTCTTGGCTAGCTTGATAGACGACGCAAGATCTCCCCACACCATCTGATAAGTGGTCCACGCATTTCCGCCGGTACCCTCCGCTTTAATTGGTCCGTAACTATTAAATCTAAGAGCTCGTGGAATTCAGTAATCTTAAGCCCGCGCTACCCATTCCTTGCAATAGTTACTTATTCTCGCGCGTATACATTCACGTGGTTCCCGCACGTCCGTTTGTGCGATGTGAATAATTGTCGGAATCTTTCGGCGTTAAATTTAACCTTTCTAACAGCCGCGTTTTTGCTTCCTCATATTCTACGCCACCCGTTCCCGAATCAAGCATCACCATGAATTTACCTGATTAGGGCAATAATACCATGAGATTTCTCACCCATTCAGATTCGGTATTCCCAATTGCCCTACCTGTGCTTCGAACACACTAAGGACCATTGTAATATCATCATTTTCGCCCTTAAACCGATCCATGACGTTTTTGACTTGTGAACATTTGCCTTCGTTCGATCCTGGTACTACCTACCGATGTCCCCGGCCCGTGACTGCCGTCGTGATACGTAACTTTTCTAACGTCATGCTGCCGTTCCTGCTCCGCGCGTTCTCGTTCCGCTTTCTTCAATGAGGATTGCCTTAGTCGCTTCGGCGAGCTCCCTACCAGTTCCTCCTCATATTCCGCGCTATAACTTATTTTGCTTTAAGTGCAACAACCGTTTTCGTCACCTGAAAGCGTTTCCCCATCTCTTTGGCCTCGAACCACACCTCCTTCCTGAATCCGCCAGATACGACATACTGCGCTGATTAATCCCGGCGTGTACAAAAAGACACACTTACGTACAGGGAGCCCTCGGTGCGCTTGCGCTGATGTGACCCAGGGTTGAGTCGGAGACACTTGTAGACGTCCTTCCTTCCTTCCTTCAGGGATTCGGACCAGTCTTCCTTCTTAGTGCTTCCGTTGCCGACGCGTTATTTAATGTTTCCTCGCGCGTCACTGGTGCTGCGCACAGCTTCCGCTCCGTTTTCCGTTACTGCTGCATATTCCCTCGTACGCACCCGTAGCCGCACTATTCACAATTTGGTAGCTTGCTGCCCGTAATTAATGTTAGTTCAACACCGACTGCGTGAACCACTTAATGCATTACTGGTCACCTCGCGTGGATGTCCGTTGTCACTTGCTTCCACCATTTAATGTTTTAATAGTCACCACCCAATGAATCGCTGCCACCATTTAATGCCAGTATGGTAGGCAACAATGTTCCTCGTGGGCTTGTTTATAACCGCTTGCCCACCAATTAATGTTGTTCGGTAGGCAACAATGATCCCCGTAGGCTTCTTATAACCGCTGGCCACCATTAATATTGTTCGGTAGGGCAACAATGCTCCGCCGTAGGCTTCGTATAATCGCTGCCACCATTTAATGTTTCCTCGTCTGTGACGTCGTCATAGGATGAGGAAGAACACAGACACGGAGTTTACTGTACTATTTATTTACAAGTTTATTACACTATATACACTCCTAAGGAACACTCCTAAGGAGACGCTGCTCTCCACAGCACTCCGACTCCTGAGACGAGCCGCCTCAGTATTCACCAAGAGAACCCCAGCTCGCTACACTAGCGCCGCCCTTGGTCTCTTGTCCCGTGGCGAAAAGCCACGCCTCGCAAGACACTGCTCGCGATCACCTCCGCACATCGCTACGGTCAAACTCGACTGCCCAGGAAGCTTATTCCACCCGCCTCCCTTGCGAGGCATCACGTGACCGACCTCCCACGCACAAAGCGTCATTTCGCTCGAGATTTGGGCTGGCTGCAGATGGAGCCTGGCGTCCACCTGCGAACGATTTCTGTCGTCACACATCACTAGTGCGAACGGACAGCCGCCTTCTCAGACACGCCCCAGCGGAGAGACCCTCGAGAGGACCCCGGGGGTCCGTCCGGTCGGGCGCGGCACGAGAGGACCAACCCCTCCCCCTTGCACGACTTGTGCGGTCGGTCGCGCCCAGTGCTGTGACGCTACACGGGGTAATGATCACTGGGTCATTCCATGCAAAAAAGTAGGAAATCTGACACTACATCTCAGAATTTAAAAATATTTTGCCACCTTACTTATTATGATACCTGCATGAACCAGGTACAATATTTTTGTCTCATCATCCATTGTTTAGCAACAATGGGCACTTGAAATTTTAGGTTAGCAGTCTGTAGACATTCAGTTATGATGTTTTCCCGATAATATGCAAACAAGCAAAAAATATGATAGTGACACCATTTGTAGAAGAAATGTAAAGAATAATTTTAGGCTAAAGATATTTTTTTACCGTGAGTCTTTAACCTGTTAAGCGCTAATGCCGGATATATCCGGCGCAAGACTTTCGTGCCCCCAGCGCTAATGCCGGATATATCCGGCCCGGGTCGGCCGTGCCATGAGCGCTAAAGCCGGATATTTCCGTCGCGACGTATCATCTGCTTTCTGAATTTATTCCTAGGGAGCACTAGTAGATATTGACATGGCACGACATCTACGGCTGTGTGTAGGTACTACCTAGCTGTAGTTTTTTTTCTGGCCCTTGGAGGTCACTATTGGAGTGTTCCGGCACATTTCGTCAGCGAGTCCCTGCATCGGGCGCGGTGGAGGCGGCGGCGGCCGGCCTGCCGGCCGCCCGGCCGGCCGGCTGCTGCTGGCTAACAAAGGCATGCGACCCGAAGACCGCGTGTACGTCAAAACCAGTTCTTCGAAAGCTTGCGAATTTATTCGGCAAAATTACATTTCTTTTTGCGACTACAAGTCGCATGATGTCCTTATTTTGTTGTGTACATTAGAAAGAAGTTACAGTCTGCCGCGCGATGGTGGGATTTCGCAAAACTACTTCTCTAGGTGTTAATTTTGCCGTAGGAGCTACATGAAGAGATACGCCAAATACGACCATTATTTTTTGTTCTCCTCCAACTTTTTGGTAAAACACGTTAAAATCATGTATTTCTCATTAGCTGTTTTCACGTTTGAAAATTTTTCTTTGAATTGTGTCAACATTTCTTCTCCATCATTGCTTTCTGTACTCACATGAAATAATTCAGAAACTGCTTTATTTACGACACTCGCCTTTCTCCTTGATTTCTCTCGAGTTTGTTTTCGCAATGACAATGATGATTGACCCAGAGGATTCAAAATGTTTACATTAACTGAGAGTGCTTCCTCTGCAACTCCTGGGGCTACGTACTCCTCTTCACTTGACGTTTTCACTTCACTGTTTCAGTTGAGTCACTAAGATCTGCATTGGGCATTTTGGATATTTTGACAACACATCGCATATTGCTTCACCTACCACAAAATTCCATATTTTCTTCCGCATCGCCTCTGTAATCTTTCTCTTACCCACCCACTTTTTGTGCTTCTCGAGTTCGAATGATTGCAGCACCAAAGCCTGTTAAACGTATTCACAATCTTTGGCTTTTCTATAACAATGTATAACTGAACAGTAACACGCGAAAACTAAGCCTGGTATAACTGGTGTCAGGATCCCTTCGAAGGCATCGATGGATATCCCTAGGGAGTGAACTTGGCGGTGCTTGCCTACGACCTGCGTCACCCTCGCTGGGCAAAGGCACGCGACTTTCAACCTTAAGAGCAAAATGCGCATATACTTTTTATTTAATAACTTACGCATTTTTAAGATTCCAGTACGCGACAGTTGCAGAATGTTAATTTATTGGTTCTTCCTGCAGTGTGTAAAATATCAAAGAAAAGAAAATATTATTTTTGAAGAAAAATGTATTTGTTTAATTTATTAGCATTTTTTATTATAAACAAATGTCTCAATCCTTAATATATTATCAACTGCTTAAAATATGATCATTTATCTTCAAAATAGTGTGCCCGTTTTTTAAAGTTTTATTCATTTTATGAACGTCATAATTATTATCATTATTGAGTACATTGTGTCATCGTCCATGTTTAACCCGTAATTGTTGCTAAACTGCTGAAGATATTAATTTCATAAATTGTCTTTTAACTGTTCATAATTAGTAGATTAATGTAATAAAATATGAAAAAATCTCAAACTCACTGTCAGAAAACCTGAAATTTGCATGGAATGACCCCACTATCATATAGATTTTGGATTGTATTCCACGAAATCTTATTTGCAATATCGCTTGTCGCAAACGCAAATCACTTACACTCTCAGATCCATTGCTTGCATTAAATCCTGTATTAAGGAGAATGAGATCATCATGATTATCAAGCCAGTCTTCAATAATTTTACCTTTCTGTCAGTATTATGTGATCCCCATAACGAGGTTGTGCTGTTGAGGTCTCCCAGAAGTATAAATGGTTTCGGAATGGTTACAATGTTATCTAAATCACGAATGTCCACAATTTGGCTATTTGGAAGACATATAGTACATACAGTTATAGTAGAATGAAGTTTGATTTTTACTGCTAGTAGCTTCTTGTTTTGTTTCAAGAGGAATATTATGAAGAAATATTTCCTGTTTGAGGAATATAGCTACTCAACACACTAGCAATTTGTGCATTGTTTCTGTTGAAAAAGGAGACACTATAACCTCGTAAATGTGCACATGTATTATTCTTAAAATTAGTTTCTTATGGCATAAGACTTGGGGTGGTTTTAATGTATACTGCCTATGCATAATACCGTTCCGGACGTAATCGGTTTACGTCCATAGGAACATTGCAGTTCCAATGAATTATATCCATAATAAGCAGAATTAGTAGAATATAGATTTCACAGAATTACTGTTCCATAGGTGACTGATATTTTTTGGAGAATATCATTAATATCTCAAGTTTCTTAATTATTCGTGAACAGCGGTTTTTTATTCCTCTGTTAGGAAGGGTGGCATAAGATGTCTTTTAACTAACGTAATGAGGTAAGTTGAGCGTGAACTCTTTTGCAATATCCATTATATTTTGAGATCCTTTTGTTTTATCTAAGAAATTTAGCAGTTCATTCATGGATAGGGGGTATATATTTTTAGTAATTCTACTTTTTCTTTCGTAGTAGACCAAGAAAGTCTTCTTTACTATCACTTAGTGTTTTTATTTTTTTGGGCTGGCCATTTTTACTTTCCCGTATACGTACGTATACACGGATTGATATATGTAGTATAGGGAATGTTATTTAATGCTGCGCGAAAAAATGGCGAATTTTCGGTGGAAAAAATTCATTGCCGGGACCTGATAACAAAACTATTGGTGCTACAGAATGGCACAGACTTTCCCGTATTAGTTTTTGTTTCGTTTGGTCTCGGTTAGCTATACGGACTTGCCAATGCTTTTGACAGCTGACATCTATCGCCACTCAAACTACATTTTTTGAGATTTTATTACTTTTGCGGTTTCCAATAGTAGAAAAAAACTATTATTTAAGAACTATTAAAAAAAACAGATAAAACTTGCCGTAATGGCAATTTTCGCTGAAACATTTGTTTTCAAGAAAATGGCGTTCAGCGCTACTGTAAATGCGAAATTTGAAGCTCTTTTCACAGAAAATGTTTGAGATTTTCAAAAACTTCATCTGAAGTCATTTGAAGCACTTACACTCACAAATTGAATAGTGTTTACAAATTGCTCGAAGTGTGCATTTTAACTGTGTGAGAGATCCTTAAAAAAATTAGTTATGTAATTTTTAAAAAAGAAACAGAAAAATACCCCCAAATTAACTTTACGCCATATTAAAAATCCATCCGTTCGAAGAGTTGTACAAAAAATTTGAAACAATTTTTGAGAAAATGGCGTTTGAGCGTTTTTAAAATGCGGATTTTTGAGCTAGTTTTCACAGAAAACTATTCAATTTTCGAGAAACAATTATTTAAAGCACATGTACTCATTAAATAATAATGTATGAACAAATCGCCGCTAGTGTAAATATTAACGAAGTGAGAGACAAGTAACCGTCCGTCCGTCTGTCTATCCGTCTGTGAACAACACTAGCGCCATACGTGCGATTTCTTTCCAAAATGGATATTCCCCTGTCGATCTGCGTCCACTCCAAGCGACTCAATTTTTGAAAACCTTCCTTCAAAATTTGAGGCTACTTTACATGAAGCCCCCCGGACATTTTCATTTTTTCTCAAAAACGGCTCAAATGTTTTTTTTCAAATTTCTTGTACGAATAGAATAAAATGCACTTTATTAAAGATGGCATAGGTCCGTATTTCACGGATAACAGAATTTTCGAAAATTGTGAAAGGTTGAATTTTTTTCGGCGTCATTCTCCAACTGCTAAATTTAAGATAGGGTTTTTTCTTCAAAGAAAATGTGTGAGTTCTTTCTTTAAGGTGATATACATTGTTTTGGAAATTTTAGTAACTTTCGCGCAATATTGCGTGCAATATGTGCAATTTTAAATGCAATTTGTCTCTTACGTCCATAATATTTACATTAGCGGCGCTTTGTGCACATTATTATATTTATTAGTATATGTGCTTTAAATAGTCAAGTAAAGTTTCTCGAAAACACAACGTTTTCTGTGAAAACTAGTTCAAATTCCGCATTTTCAGAAACGCTCAAAAGCCATTTCTCATAAATTGGTAGAAAAAAGTTTTCAAACTTTTTGATCGATAGTGCTAAATGACACTCATTCATATGACGTAATAATAATTTTTAGGTTTTTTTTGGTTTTTAAAAAATTACAGAAATGTAATTTTTTGAAAGATCTCTCACATCTTTAATATATATATGTATATATTGAAACGAATTGTTATCACTCACGTGATAACAATGCGTTCTGACGCATATTAAGAATTTGAACTGCGCGGCAGCGGCCGGCACACCACGGAGTCGGGTGCGAGGAACCGGAGTCGGTTCGCGGCGAGCAACCGAAGGCCACGAGGCGCCGGTCGGTAGCGGAGAGAAATGTCATGAGAGGCAGACGTGCGGAGTGGCGCGGATTGTTGATTGGTGATATTAGTGAAAGTGAACGTGGTGCCGTAGGACTGAACGTGGTGCCGGAGGACTGGAACGGCGTGGTGTCAAGGAAAGTAAGTGACGAGAGTGAAGCACTAGTTGGAAGGTGAAACGAGACGAGGTGGACATGGGATCATGGTGGAGTCTCACCCGCAGTGAATGATCTCCACGTGGAGTGAATAGAACTGTGCGGAGAAGTGGAACGGTGTATACCAGTGTTCGACTTCATTGGGAGCAAACTCGGTGAACGGTCGACGCTATTGCTGCCTGGATTGAAGTCCACATGCGGATGCAGTCGAACGTTTGGGAACGTTTTAGAAGCACAACAGCGATCACGAGATGGGATGGGGAGCAGCTAAACGGCGACGGACGACCACCGGTCTTCCGAGCGCAGCCGAATACAACGACATTACCCGAAGGGCGAGGCGGCGGACCCCCCCCCCGCGCGCTCTTGCGGCAGACGGCGCGGGCGCTCGGCGCCGGCTCGACGGTGGGAGAGCGAGCAGGGCGGCCAACGTAAGTCAGGTTGGAGTATCATAGTAAAAGCGGCTGGAAGGTTGGGGAGGGAGGATAAGTAGTCCGTGGAGAACAGTGATTTCGTGTTGAGGCCCCACCAAATATTGGAGGTCATTATAGGAAGAGACGCCCCGGGAGGCGAGGATAGCGGAAGGGGTTATAGTGAAACGCAAGGGAAAAACCTAGATTAATGCTAGTATAAGCGCCAAAGCAACCAAATTTGTAAAACAATTATTTCTGTAATAAAAAGTTTCTTGTTAATCACCCTTTCCAGTATGCGCGCGATTTGCCCGGAGCCCATTCCCGGACAAGAATCCCTGTCCCCTTTCTTTCTTTCATTCTTTTTATTTTTTTACAAATCTTTGCAGTCTCCGTTTCAATATATATAGTATATATATATAGATATATTACTCGTATATATATATATATATATATATACACAACACACACACACAACACACACACACACACACACACATCACACACACACACACACACACTTCATTATATTTGTAACTGTATGTGCTTCAAATGACTTCAAATTAAGTATTTTGGAAACTCAAAAATATTCTGTGAAAAAGAGCTTCAAATTTCGCATTTTTTAGTAGCGCTAAACGCCATTTTCCGTTAAAAACGGCACATATTTTTATGAGAAAATTGCAATTTAAGACTAGGTTTTTTGTGTTCTTTAATATTCTAAAATGAATATTTCCATCTACCATTAGAAAAATAAGAAATTAAAGAAAATGTTAAAAAGATGTAGTTTGTGCGGTGATAGATGGCAGCTGGCATAGTATGTGGCAATGGCCGCATAGCTAGCACAGACCCAAGGAAATAGAAAACTAATACGAGAAAGTCTCTGACATTTGTAGCACACCGAGTTCTTTTTCTGATTAGGGTCAATCAGATCCAATGATGATTCTGAATCTGACTGTTCTGAAACATCAACTACGTCGTTTACATTACCAGTTGAATTAATCGAAGAAGTAGTATTCGAGTTGGTTGATGAAAGAGGTCTTTTTATTCTTACCGATGGAGGTTTCAATGGATATTGAAACTCCCTGTTCATTTCGAGAACTCTCGGATGACAAACTGTGAGCAAGTAAAGGTAGGGGAATTTAGTTGAGGAAGGGGAAATTGTTCGCTGTTGTTTTCTGGTTAATAATTTTCAACGGAGACTAGGGATGTTGTAGAGATCATTTCTAGGTGATAGTTCTGATCCAATAGAAGGACAAGGTAGATCTGATTACAAATGGGATTAGTATTGGGGACAATTATTGGCAAGATGTCTGGTTGTTTACATTGGAATCATGTGGAGATATCAGATGTTTCATATACCCATAAGGTAAACCATCAAATGTAACTTGAAAAGACTTCAGGAATCTGATCTCATCCTCAGGAGAAATAATGTTTGTCTTCGAAAACTTAATATTTACTTCAAATCAGGATCTGAAAAACCCGCCCGAATAATGTTGATACGATTTTACTCCGATTGACATTAATTTGGCTTCTAGGATACTGGTGAGGGATACTTGGACACACATTGATAAATTATTCTTTTGTTGTGTGAATTAACGGTCTTAGTGACGTTTTGATCTATACGTTAATGGACTTGCAATAAGTAACAGATTATCAGCAACTTCTTTTGGAGGCAAGATAAACACAGAGTCTATTGTTAGAAATTTTTGATGCAAAACGCATTGAGACGGGCTTATTTTCTTTGATAGAGCTTGAATAAAGTCACATGGTAGGTGCAAGATTGGTTGAGTCTATTACTAAGCATTTTCTTTTTTGGGAACAAAGAACTTTGTGATGCTGAGCATAACTCTACTTGAACGCTGTTTGTTTGGCAACTAGTAGGTTGTGCTTCCATTATGGTTGATGCTCGCATTGCTCGGTGGCCGAGCAGTAATTATTTATTCACCAAGTTTCTAGGGTTCACAAATATAAATACCGCACACACTATTACTAATCGAGGTCTGTGCCAACACAGATAATAACTTCTTTCGTGTCACTGGCAGAAATTAATGTCAAGTCTCTTTTAGCACGGCCCTCTGTCCAGTTTTGAATTTGTTTATTACAATTTTCGAAAAAATGGAGATATGAACGAAAATAATACCTGCATCATTCTCTTAAACGTTCTTCGCACTATTCAACAACAAAATTTTAATCAAACAATTTGGAGACATTTTTTTGAAAACTTTGAAAATGTCCAATGGCTTTATATAAAGTATATTCAATGTTAAGATATCAGTGTACACGTAAATATAAACAGTGAGGTCCATCAAACCTCAAAAGATACTTCCGCACTCTACTGCGAGGTTCGTAGCAGACTATTAGAAGGCGGCAACTGTGCAAACCCTTCCCAAACGTACTAACTGAATTCACCTGGGAGTAAATATACCAAATATTTATTTTCCAATTAAACTTATATTAAGAAATTTGGCAGGTGTCCAATGGACCCCAGGGTTATATTTAAAGGATATGGATAAGTGAAAACTAAAATCTTTACCCCACTCAAATTACACCG
>JAHLJT010006504.1:0-22608 GCA_031308135.1 Acheta domesticus
ATAGTGGGTGAAAGTGCAAATCTCTCACGAAAGTGTGTGCGACTTTAGTGTCTCTCCACTTTCTTTTCCATCCCAATCGAAGAATTGCGACAACTAAATGCGCGATAACTAACAAGAATTTGGTATTCAGCCAGTGAAGAGATCTTGCGTAGAGAAGGTGTATTCGCCTATCTCATAACCTGATTCGTACGATGATATTCAGCCTCGCTGTACTGTTTCGAGCGTCTTCCCTAGAATCATTAGTTTTAAAAAAATTATTTTGAATTGTTAATTTTTTAAAGGTTAATTTATTAGGACAATGAAAAAAGTAGACAAATTAATAAATAAGTAAATGAATAAATATATAACTTTATTTTCATGACTGGCAGTAGACGTTGGTTACTACATGCGTGTTAGATATTAATAATTTCCTACCTCAAAGACATTTACATTTTCCAATTTATCTCCACATTTGTTTACATTATAAAAAATACACACGACAGTAAGACAATTGTATTCTGCCATATTTAGCATTAAACGCACAGTTGCCTATTTCAAGTTTCTTGTATTGCTATAATAAAATAACGAATTTAGAATCTAGTGGTTTAATTTTACTTTTAAAACAAAGTATTAAAATCGTACGGAAAACGGCGCTTTTTTTTACAGAAAAACTTGCCGACCCCAGGTAATGAAAAAGTGTATAAATATTGTTTTTTATATACTAGATACATTTCAAACGTGTCGTGTAGATTTAGGTTTGCGGGTTCTTGATTAAAAAAAACTCGATTGACAGAGAAACGTCTGTCTGTCAAACGCTAGAGCCTAATTTGTTCAGGCAATTTTCTCTAAAATTGATATTCATCGGTCTCTCTAAACGACGTCGAGATCCTGGGAGTTTGAAACGGGTATTTGGATTTTTGGAGGACTTTACGTGAAACATTAACAATCTTTTCAAGCTTTCTAGAAATTGGCTCTAAATTATAGATTAAACTTTATAGCGCAACTCTTAAAGCGTAAAGTGGTAAGTTAAAAAATTAATCAGGTTTCATTTCAATTGAAAATATTCATTTTCGAAAATTGAAAAGGGTCAATTTTTTCGGCGTCTTTTCTACAATTGCAATATTAAAGAGAGAGATTTTTTCCTAAATAAAATATATTGTTCAAAGACAGATCTTGGAATAAGATCGAGAGCAGCAATTACTGAAGTGTATATGCTTTTATTCCTCGTCCAAACCATTTTGATGAGAGTCATAATTAAAAATGTGGTGCTAGAACAACTCATACTTTCTCGTATTATTTCTAACTTTCGCAATCTTCGAAAATCCAGTAAGATCAACTTAAATGATTTCATTCCATTCATTCGAGCGTTCCTTGTTTTGTCCGTGGAACCACTGTAAAGAAAAACTAGTGGTGTTACAACAGAACACACATTCCCCTAATATTGGAAACAGCTATGTAGGATTGAAATATTGCACTTTCTGCGCTACTAACATCTTGGCTATTATTATTCCCAGGGCTCTGGGTCCCTGGTTATTATTATTACTATTATTATTATTATTGTTGTTGTTATTACTATTATTTGAAAATGTCCAATTCAACCAAAAAAACGAACAACTCACTGTTTCCATCGCAGTGTATGTCAAAACAATATGAATTCTACTACTGCATAAAAATATAATACAAAAGTTTTGTAAACTTGTATCGGAAAAGAAGCCTGATACCTTACAGCTATAACAAGTCACAACACATACGTACATGTAATTCACAGAAATTCGCGACCACAAAACGGAATTCCATTATTGCATTCTCTGCATTGTCGATATTCCCTTAAAAGTTAGCTATTGCTATTTCAAATGTTTCAAAATAAATTTTTCTAAAAGATTAATGTGTAAATGTATAACAAAAAGTCGAATGTAAGAAACAAAGAAATAATATACAAAACTACAAATTCTAGTTTACTACGCATCCGACTGAAAGCGCAGTAAATTTGCAGCGGGCTATTATGTTTGTCCCGAAATTATAGAAAAACTACTCGTATTTTCAAAAAATTAAGCATGACCTTATTTGAAGATGTATTTTATGATAAATACATTTCATTAAGAAAACCAGCTGCTCTCTATCGCGACCCAAAGTACCTTTTTTTTCTCAATTTTCTCAATTTTTCGGTTTCCTTATGGTAGAATGCAAAGATTCATTTAGAATATTAAAGAACACTAAAACCTCGTCCTATATGACAATTTTCTTTAAAGAATTTCAAGCCGTTGTTAAGAAATGGTGTTTAAGCGCTATATTCGAAATATGAATCATTTCACAGAAAAGTTTTGAGTTTTCCCAAAACTTCATTTGAAGTCACTTGAATCACTTACACTCACAGATATAATGTTTACAAATTGCTGGTAATGTGCAGATTAAAGATGTCAGAGATCTTAAAAAAATAGATTTGTGTAATTTTTGAAAAAACAAAACACTATCTCAAAATGATCTTTCAAAAAGTGTTATTAGCACTATCCGTTCCAGAAGTTCCAAGAAAACTAGTGGTGCTACAACAGCACTTACTTTCCCGTATTAGAGGAAACAGCTAAGTAGTACTGTAATATTGCACTTTATGCGCTACTAACATCTTCGCTTGGAACTCACTATTCCCATTGCAGTGTTGTCAGAACTATGTGAATTCTACAACTTCACAAAAATAGAATGCAAAAGTTTTGTAACCCTGTATTGGAAAAAGAAGCCTGACACCCTGGAAATATAGAAATGCCTTCCATTGGGCCATGATTAGGGAAGAGTATTTTAAAACCATGCAACAAATTCTCTACTCACTACAAATGGTACAGCATTTGGTGCAAAACTAAATATTTGCCTGCAAATATCAACATAAATTAGACAATTATAACTCCTATTCATACAGCTCCATTAGGTCACAACAATGACACTAATTCACAGATATTCGCGAGCGCAAAGTGAATTCCATTGTTGCAGACCCTGCATTGTCGCTATTCTGAGAGCTATTAATTCTTTTTACTTATTTCAAATATTTCAAAATAAACAATTTCTAAAATATTAATGTGTAAGTCTATAACAAAGTTCGAATGTAAGAAACGAAGAAAGAAATAATATACAAAATTGCACATTCTAATTTACGACGCATCCAGCTGTCCAAAGCGCAGTAAATTTACAGCGGCCTATTACGTTTCTCACAAAATTAAAGAAAAACTACTCGTATTTTGAAAAAATTAAGCATGACCGTATTTATTTTATTTATTTATTTGTCAATATTCGGAATTGCCACATACTCTTTCTTGCCAGCTACCATCTATCATCGCCAAAAGTACATTTTTTTGTCATTTTCTTAATTTTTCGGTTTCCTATTGGTAGAACAGAAACATTAATTTTAGAATATTAAAGAACACAAAAACCTAGCCGTAAATGGCAATTTTCTTTTAAAAATTATGTGCCGTTTAAGAGAAAATGGCGTTTTAGCGCTACTAAAAATGCGAAATTTGAAGCTCATTTTCACAGAAAATATTTGAGTTTTCAAAATACTTTATTTGAAGTTATTTGAAGCACTTACACTCACAAATATAATAATCTTTACAAATTGCGGATAATGTGCATATTAAAGATGTGAGAAATCTTTCAAAAAATTTACATTTATATAATTTTTGAAAAAAACAAAAATAAACTCAAAATAAACTTCACGCTATACTAATGAGTGTAATTAGCACTATCCGTTACAAAAGTTTCAAGAAAAAAATTGCAGCCATATACGAGAAAATGACGTTTGAGCATTTCTGAAAATGCCGAAATTTGAGCTACTTTTCACAGAAAACGGTAGTGTTTTCGAGAAACTTTACTTGACATTATTTAAAGCATATATACTCGTAAATATAATAAAGTAAAAAAAAATCGCCGATAATGTAAATATTAACGACGTGAGAGACAAGTAAAAAAATTTACATTTTTGTAATTTTGAAAAAACCAACCTATAGACCAAAATGGCTTTTATGTCATTGATAAAGTACATTTATCACTATCCCTACCAAAAGTTTAAAGAAAAAATTTGGAGCCGTTTTTGAGACAATTTTGTTTTTATAATTTTTTAAAATTGCACATATTGCACGCAATATTGCACGAAAACTACCAAAATTGTGAAAAACATTTACATGACCTTTATTAAAGAACTCAATATGCAGAACAAATTTTATTTGAAGAAAAAATCTCTATCTTCAATTTTGTAGTTGGAGCCGAAAAAAATTCGAACTTTCACAATTTTCGAAAATTCAGAGCTGTACGTGAAAATCGGACCTATGCTATGTTAAAAAGTGTATTTTCCTCTATTCATACAAGAAATTTAAAGAAAAAATTTGGAGCCGTTTTTGAGAAAATGTTGAAAATCCACGGGGGGCTTCATATAAAGTACCCCCAAATTTTAAAGAATCTTTTTCAAAATCACAAACCTTCGACTAGAATCACATCGACTGGGGAATATCAATTTTGAAGAAAATCGACCGAACGGTTTAGGCGCTAGCGTTGACCACAGACGGACAGACGGACAGACGGACAGACGGACAGACGGACAGACGGACAGACGGACAGAGGGACGGACGGACAGACGGACAGACGGACGGAATGCCGTCAATCGATTTTTAAGTATAAAGAAGCAACAAATCATGGATTTTGACCACACCACGTGTTAGGGAATTTTTGTTTCTTAATTTAGCAACTGGTTTTATCCACTTATTCGTTTTCACGGCCCGGCAATTAATTTTTTTCCGCCGAAAATTGGCCATTTTTTCGCGCAGCATTACATAACTTTCCCTATACTACGTATATCACTCCGTGTATACATACGTATACGGGAAAGTAAAATGGAACCATTTATACAAAAATGGCGTCTGAGCGTTTCTGAAAATGCGGAATTTTGAGGTAGTTTTCATAGAAAACGGCTGAGTTTTCGAGAGACTTTACTTGACATTATTTGAAGCACATATACTTATTTATATAATGATGTCAACAAATTGCCACTTATGTAAATGCCGCTTATGTAAAAAACCAATAATGTTTTACAATTAAAAAAAAATAATAGAGCAATATGACGTTTATGTCATCTCATGTGCATTTAGCACTATTCCTACCAAAAGTTAAAAAAATTTAAGCCATTTTTGAGAAAATCTTGTTTTTGTAATTTCTTAAATTGCACATATTGCACGTAATGCTACGCAAAAACTACTGAAATTTTGAAAAAAATGCACACGATCTTAGTGAAAGAACTCACTATGAAGAACAAATTTTATTTGAAGAAAAAATCTCTATATTTAATTTTGTGGTTGTTGGATGTGGACGAAAAATATTCAAATTTTCGCAATTTTCCAAAAATCCAGAGCTAACCGTTAAATTAGGACCTATGCCACCTTTATAAGTGTATTTTAGTCTATTCTTACGATAAATTTAAAGAAAAAATCTGGTGCCGTTTTTGGGAAAATTTTGAAAATGTTCGGAGGGCTTCATGTAAAGTACCTCTAAATTTAAAATATCGTTTTCAAATTCAAGGGGCCACGAGATCGGTCAGATCGATCAGGGAATATCAATTTTGGAGAAGATTGGCTGAGCGGTTTAGTCGCTAGCGTTGTTCACAGACAGACGGACTGACGTTTTACTTTTAATTGGTCTTTCTGTAGGATCCACGGAGGACCCACAAAACAGGCATTCTGGCTTCACCACGTGTTAGGAGATTTTTTGCTTAATTTAGCAACTGGATTTATCCGCTTTTTGGTTAATAGGGCCCTGTAAAAAGTTTTTCTGCGGAAAATCCGCCATCTTTCCGCGCAGCATTACATAACTTTTCCTATACTATACGTACGTACGCGTAGTATATGGGAAAGTAAAAATGGTGACATTTCAAGCAAAAATTACGCAAAAAATACTAATTTTCTTCCAAAAAATGTACATGACGCTGATGTTTTAGAAGAAATTTAAAAGACAAAAATCTCATTCTTCAATATCGTACTTTGCAATATTAAATTTATGGAATTTTTGAAATCTAGATTTCCCCGGAAGGGAGACTAGCATAATTTTTTCTGTTCTTTTATACATACAAAGAGAAATATCAAAGAAAAATATGAAGCCGCTTTTGATTAAGTAATTGTCTAAAATTGCTATTTTTCATGGAAAATTACACAAAAACTACTCATATTTTAGAAAAATTGTCTTATTTCGAAAATCTAAATTTAAAATCTTATTTCGATATCTGTACTTGAACAAAAGATTTTAATATGTAAAAAAATATGTTATCGTCAATATTGTAGTTGTACTTAGAGATAATGAATAAGCAATAGCGTGAGTGAGTTATAAGCTTCCCTTGTTTTTCCCAAAAACAGAATTTCAGTTCTCACTTGTGCATTAAACAATGATGATTTGTATTCATCCAAGCATTGAGAACTCATGCGAAGCGTTTTGTATTACATCTGAATACGGCGTAGTACAACTGCAAACGTTAACTTTGGTGTAACAAGCGCCTGTTGCACGCACATTGCATTGACGTATTAGCTCAGTAAGTATACTAGTTGGGTGATTTCATACAGTGTGTTTAATGAAACAAATGAACATAACCGTTGAATTCGAGGTCATGATTATCTTTTACAGGTTTTCGATGTTATATTCGTACCACACAAAGAAGACAAAGCATAACAATGGTAAAGCTAAAATAGACAGATATCAGGATCACCAAACCGTGCATCAACGTGAATGTATGCTGCTGATGCCAACCATGTATGCCGATGACAGCCCTATCTTTAGATTTTCCGTCGTGACGTACAAGAGCATCATGATCGTTTCAAATGGAAAATAAGGTTATGAATGGGGTTCGAAGAAGAAGAAGAAGAACAATGTATTTTCGACACGACATAAATACTTTCGTTTGTCATTATCAACGTGAGGTACGAATTGATGTCTGCAGAGTTGTGGAAGATAAGTATCATCAGTTTCTAGTTCGCAGTATTGTTTTCATATGTACATGAAACCTAAATTATTTATTATTAAAATGAATCTTCCTTTTATAACTTCATAAGGTTATTGCATTCGTAGTCATATTAAATTTGCATTCGTATTTCATTCAGTGCTGCGGGAACATTAAGGAGAGAGGCATAGAAGTTAAAGGAATCCCTGTAAATGAGACAATAGCGCAATGTGATCTCCCTGCCAATGCTAATTGTCCAGAGCTACATTTTCTCTTTGCCCTGGAGCACGCAACATTGCATATTTACTTAAAGTACAGAAGATAAACCTGTGTATCTTGCTTGTTCGTCCGAGAAATCAAAAGTAGATTTTTATATAATCTCTATACCATAAAATAAAGTCAACAAACTGTTTCACTGCATCTAATTGTCCGTGTAAATCGGTAACCATCTTCTCTCGAAACGTAACATTTTAAATAACAGATTTTGTAGATTGGAAAACGACAAACCACAAAATATCTCCCATTTAGTAATGCATTATTTCTAGTAACAGAATCATTAATCGCGTTAAAAGAAAAATTAAATATAGACTACGATATTTCTTAACCTTAATATAACTCGTATATTTACCGTTTATAAGTATTTCACGCCAGCTTACAAAAATCAAAAACAGGGATTTGAAAGTTAACCGTCCTGAGATGTGTACATTCTTTTTTATTCAAAATCTAAGGGAATTTGAAAGCAATTCTATTTCGAAATTGAGAATGAAGCAACATATAGTTCTTCTAACACATCATTAACATTTATTAGAGTACTAGCTGTTCCCTCAACTTCATTTGCGTGGAGTCTTGAACTAAATTATACAGACTGATAAATGAATTTCTGAAATTTCTAAGGTATTTTCTTGTATTTTTAATACAATGTGTCTTTCGTCACTTTTTATCGCGTTAATATTAATTTTAAAGTTATTAGTACAAACGGAAGGTATCGTGTGCAAAGCCAATTTAAAATTTTTAATGAAAGGATTATATTCGAGTAACATTGTTTGTAAATCGTTTACTATGGAGGTATTTAATTTGGGGAAATGATTATCTTGTTTACCTTTATTGGATTATTAATGATCATCACTTATTATTGTTATTGTTACTATTATTTTTGTTACTAATGTTATTACTATTGTTATTGTACGAGGCAGAGTAAAGTAGAAAGTAAGTGCGAGGCACGGCTCATTTTTAGAAGCGCTTAAACGCCATTTTCTTAAAAACGGCTCGAAATTCTTTAATAAAGAAAATTGACATTTAGGACTAGATTTTAGTGTTTTTTATTATTCTAAAATTAATATTTCCGCACTGCCATTAGGAAACTAAAAAATGAAGAAAAATGCCCAAAACATGTTCTTCGGGCGGCGATTGATGGCAGCTGGCAAGAGTATGTGACAATTCCGAATGGCTAGGCCAGACCTAAGGAAGTAGAAAAGTAATACGGGAAAGTATGTGCCATTCTGTAGCACCATTAGTTACTTTCTCGTATACATACGTATATACGGAGTAATACACGTAGTATGGGGAAAATTGCGCGAAAATGTTAATGTTGCGCGAAAAAACGGCGAATTTTCAGCAGAAAAAAAATTCATTGCAGAGCCGTGATAACAAAAAAGTGAATAAATCCAGTTTCTAAATTAAGGAAAAAAATTCCCTAACACGTGGTGCAGCCTCAATCCCTGGTTTGTGGGTCCTTGATGCCGAAAAACCAATTGAAAGCAAAATGTCCGTCTGTCTGTGAACACCACTAGTGCCTTAACCATACGTACGATTTTTTTTTTTCAAATTGAGGAAATCCCTGTCGATCTGGCTCCAGTTGAAGCTTTAAGGTTTTGAAAAACTTTCTTCCCAATGTGGGGGTACTTTACATGAAGTCCCGCGGACATTTTCAAAATTTTCTCAAAAACGGCTCCAAATTTTTTCTTTTAATTTCTTGTGAGAATAGAGGAAAATGTACCCCTAAATGTGTCTTAGGTTCGATTTTCATGGTTAGCACTAAATGTTAAAAATTGCAAAAGTGAATTTTTTCGGTCTTTTCTTACAACTACAAAATTGAATATAGAAAATTTTCTTTCAAGTAAAATTTGTTCTCTATACCGAGTTCCTTCATTAAGGTTATGTACAATTATTTGAAAGTTTAAGTAGTCGCGCAATATTGCGTGCAATATTCTCAATTTTAAAAAATCATAAAAACAAGATTTTCTCAAAAAGCGCTCTAAAGTTGTTCTTTGAACTCTTAGTAAGGAGAGTGCCTAATGTACTCTATGAGATGACATAAACGTCATATTGCTCTATTCTTGTCCTTTTCAAAAATTACAAAAATGAAATTTTTTGACTTGTCTCTCACTTCGTTAATATTTACATTAGCGATGATTTGTTCATATCATTGTATTTATGAGGATATATGCTTTTAATATTTTCAGAAACGCTCAAACGCCATTTTCTCAAAAATGGCTACAATTTGTTTTCAAACTTAGCGTACAATTAGTGCTACTTGCAGTCTTGGATATGATCTAAAGTTCATTTTGAGGTATCTTTTGTTTTTTCAAAAATTACACATATGCAATTTTTTTGAAAGATTTCTTACATCGTTAATAGGAATATTTTCAACAATTAGTAAACTCTTAGTAAACCATTTTCTTAAAAACGGCTACAATTTTTTCGGAGAAAATGTCCATTTTGGAGTAGGTTTTACTGCTCTCTATATTCTTAAAATAATATGTTCGTTCTACTATTAAGAAAATGTAAAAACAAAATGTAGTTTGCACGGCAAAAGATGGCAGCTGGCAAGAGTGTGCGTCAAGTCAGTGCTATCCGAGACCAAAGGAAATAGAAAACTAATACGGGAAAGTCTGTGCCATTCTATGGCCCCACTAGTCCGTTCTCACGGCCCAGCAATGATTTTTTTTCCACCGAAAATTCGCCGTTTTATAAAAATTCGCCTTCGTATATACGTACGTATACGGGAAAGTAATAATGGAATGAAATTGTTCCATCAACCTTATGGTTGATCCGCAGGAGGCAGAAATTTAAGAGCAATGCCCCTTTGCATCGCCCCCCCGTGGGAGGTGCGGCGTAGTGTCACGCGCACTTCTTCCTATGTGATCAGATCGATTGGGGGCACGTCAACTGATAAGGTCATTAGTCCCGTAATTGTAGTACATGTTTTGTTAGCAGTTATCTTCTCCAGCTGGATGGTGATATTGGGTACCGACGTCTCAAAGGGTTTTCCCTAATATGTGTCTCTCATCAATGGGGCACCGCCCCAGACAGAACAAACTCTAGGTTCGTGACTAATCCCCCGTGTGGTAGTGTAGTTCGTGTATGTGTGAGTGTGTTAGTAATAGAGTGAGGATAGTACAAGGAAGAGGAAGGAAAGATCGCGCGTGCCCCCTGTCCTGTTTGTTGAAGTACTGCTTTGGCATCCGCCCGGCATTAATCAGATAAATCACGGAAAACTACTGAGCATGGCAGCAAGTCACTAGAATTCTTCTTCAAGGGCATCTGCACTCGTCCTAGCTACTTAGCTAATGTCAAAACGCCGCCACCGTCGGGACTCGAACCCTGGAACCCCGGAACTCCCGGAGGCATTCTAGGGACATCAGTTGATGTCCTGACTCAAAGAAGCCTGTCCTGCTAGTGCGCGGAAACCACAGGCATCCCTGGGACGATAGACTTTACTTATTGGTGTTGGTTAACAACGTGTCTGGAGCTGCCTGCAATTCGCGATCGTATTATACTTCTATTTAAACATACAGGACATAACACAACGGATAAACAAGCAACCTAAAGGATGGAACATAAAGTATAAGGGAAAGAACCTCTCTCTCCCTCTTTTCATTTCTCAACTACACACATGCGAAACATACACGTGATTCTTTCCTTAGATAAAGAGCAGCAAAAACATTTGGTCATCTCACAGAATTGATATGAATGCCTGCTTTCCAGCAAATCCTAACAATAACGTGAACTAATTTCAAAAGTGTTTTCGTTAGAAACGTCATTACCGTTATTAGCCCGATAATAGCAAATAACGGATACGGTTGAAGTATGTAAACCAAGTCGATAGCCTAGAATCTTTACCAAACAAGACCTTATCGGCCGTGTCTTGCAATACCTTTGGTAATACCGTCTTATAATCAAAATCATATAAACAGAACATATCATTTGATGGAACAAATACACTCATACTCCATCTTTTAATAGGACTTGTTTGTTTCGAATCTTCTGAACGGACGAGAGAATGTTAAATCCTTAACGGACGCCGCCGGTTGTTATGTGCGACTTTTCGTTCCGCAGTTCGGTTGCGTTATGTCAAACTACCAGAGCAGCTTTACGAATTATCCTTACACTTTACTTAAACATTTTTACTTATCTGGATCTTTCAGTATTAAGTGGCGATGTTGACGATAGCGGTGACGTGCGATGGCGGCGGCGGTAGAGGTGATGTGTGTGGGTGCAGTGCTGCCGTTGGGTCTTTCGCCTCCAAAACGCCCGCCGCTGCTACCACCACCACCACCACCACCACCTCCTGCGCCCTTACATAAGCGCCCTCAGCGACCGATAAACAGGGCGTGCGTCATAGCGACCTCGCAAACAGTCTGCGCGCTTCGGCCGAACGCAGTTTTCGACGCGTAAATCTGAACTGTTTTGCCCTCAATTCACGATGTTGCAAATTTCGCTCACACCTCGGTCTTTCAGACAGCTCGTTTTCTTTCCGTCGAAAAGATTGAAACTACAGTCGACTCTGGTTTTAGTGAACTCCTGAGGACCAACATGTTTGGTTCACTATATCCGATGATTGTCAAAATTAAATGGAATTTCTCCACAATTATTGATTTTATTAATATTCAATAAGATTCATTAACAGCGCGAACTGAAAATTTCAATATCTTTATTTGTACGTAAAAAATCAATTATTTTCAATAGTTTGCTTCTTACATTTTCCATTAGATTCATCTCCAGAGTTCGTGCTATCTCCAAACTTAATTCTACATTGTCCTCTGCCTCTATTGTAATGCAGTCTTGTTACCTTTCAAGCTCTCTTGCACTGTTGAAAAACCATTCTACTCTCCGAAGGCCTTTTTAATCGACTAATGACATATGTGATCTAATTAATTTCCAGGACCTTTTTTCTACGTTCACTATAGCCGAGGTTCAGGTTCACCTTAACCGAATCTTCTTAAACTTATTTGCAATGTAAATGAAACGGGACCAAGATCTTTAGATCACTATAACAGAAGGTTCACTATATCCGAGTTCACTACAACCGGAGTCGACTGTAAATAATTGTTGCTAAAACAGTGATTTCTCACACGGTACAATGAGAAAATATAACATTATGAAACGATGATGTAATGATGGATATTAATACACGAGTATCGTAAACTTCACCCGAGTGTATTAGTACCCATTACATCTAGTTTCATACGGTACTTTTTCTATGACGTATGGTAACTTTTATAAGTTAAACTTCTCCACTGAATCGTTTCGTGGCAGTCGACATGCAAGATTCAGCCAAGGCCACCTAACAGACACCTCTCTACCCTATACCCGCAGGTGGCTTTGTTTTACCAGAGCGCCTACGAGGGACTACACAATTTGCGGCAATAATATTCCGACATCACCATTTTCGTATTTTCTCTCATTTCTGGAAACATCAACACCACCACACAGAACTAACATTCACTGAATTCTTTAAAATAAAGAATTGGCCAGATTTCAAGAACAACCCCACGACAGCAGCAAATAACACAAAATGACTTTCGTTCAGATTTTAACACCAATCAAATGTTCTCTGCAATAACTACAACTGCGCTAGTCAAATAGGATCAAAATGAAATTACGATCCAGTTTATTTTAAATAATATTTCACGTAAAAATTGCTACTAATAAAAGAAATTAAAACTGAAAAGTATAATATAATATTAAAGGCAATTTAAATATTCACACTCGAACGAAACATTTACTGAATGATTAATGAAGTGCCAATACTTGGTTTCTAAGCGTCTCTGTGATTGGTCAAGAACCTATATCATAATGAAAACTGAATCGCAATGACTATCATAATGCAACTGGTTGCAGCCATCCAATGACAGCATTATGCAACGGGAGTAGAAAAACAACTTTTTAACCAGGCTGTCTCCTATATACCACTCGTTTCTCACCAAACATTCACCCGCCACTGACTCACTAATCACCATCCGTACACCTGCCGCTCACCTTCGAATTCACTTCAAATTACCCACCCATTAACCTGCGATTACTTACCACCCATCCGCCACTCTCTCTCCGCTCTCGCACTTCGCACTTGCCGCACTTCCGAGCCTCTCACCTGCAGCACACCATACGCCTATTCCACGCTCATCATACGCTCACCTTCCGAGCTCTTGAAATACGCACCCAAGATTTTTTATCCAAATGATTGAATCACAAAATATCAGGTCACGTTTTTCATTTCAGAATTTTTATATTTATATTTAAATTTAAATTTTTATTTTTTTATTTTATATTTATATTTAAATAGTGGATCCCACAATGGCTCGCTATTGCAACTTTATACTCTCCTGGCCACGTGATTGTTAATCACGTTTCTCGCTACACACTGCAAACACTTTAATACATAAAAACTTTCTCGCGAGTATGGGTTTGTTCTAGGTCCTGGTTTGGATATGATTGTCCGGTAGCCTGTTTTTAAAACGTTCTCCTTCAAGTTTGAAAATGCATTCGCTACGACACTGTGTTGGAGAATTTTGATTTACTCGAGATAATAATTAATCAAGTAATAATTCCTCCTCCAAGTAATAATTTCGGCCGATATTTCACAACCACAGGGGGGCAGAATATGCAGTGAAGACGCGCTTTGCGAATTACTTGGGGGTGCGGCGAGTTGACTACAGCTTCTGTTCAGGGGCACTTGAGTCTGCATAACCTCATAAAATCATCAACGCGCGTTTATGTGCGACATACGTATGCACATTCCCATTGTACTATGCCTATATTCTTTCTCAAGTAAAGCAATAAGTTAACAAACTTTTATCGCAATGGGTTGAACGTTACGGCAGCGCATAAAATACGCACAAACAAACATTAATTTGTATATGTTAGATAAAATTGATAAAGTGTTATATTATTTCTTTCATTTCTAAGAAACAGTTCTTCATATAGCTTGGTGATTCCTTCTTGTTTCTCTTCTTTATTCTCAACAATACACTTTATTTTGATGGCAATCACAGAATTATCCCCAAAATTAAAAAAATATCAACATAGATTCGTAAAAATATTTTGGAAATGTTTAGGACCAATACTTAAGTGTTTCGAATTTTCAAGAAAATTATTATTTATTATTAGTTATTAAATTATTATTTATTAAAATTATTATTTATTAAAATTATTATTTATTAAATTATTATTAATTATTCTTTATGTACTTTGATTCCATAATTATCTATTGGCTTTCTCAGTTAATTTCAATATCCAGTTACCGCATGTTTGATTCCTTTCGAGCTCTAATCTGCCTCTAAAAAACTGTTTTCATGCTCTAGTGTAGATTTTTCTAACAGTACTAATTACAAGAAAATATATTTTTTCTTTGAACCAACAATTCATTTTGTTTAGATGATTGTGCCTGTGAATTCTGGGAGGATACCGATTATTTTTTCTTCAGGAAATAATTGTATGGAGTTTGGGTGTAGAGTAGAAACTTTAAAATGAAGTTAATATGAATTGAACTGCAAACTTTTCCTTTTTTCTCTTCATCTAAGAATTTAACTGAAAATGCACAATAGTGTATTCGAAGGAGAAGCATTGCTCGAACGTGTAAATGATAAAATAATTTCTTGTCCGTTTGTGATGAGTTCATTTTAAAAGCTTTTTTCAGCGTTGTGCGATGGAGTTAAGAGCGAACTGTATAAGAGCGAACTGTATGAAAAGGCAGAATTGCACTAGCTGAATCCCTAAGGAAGCTACGTATGGCAGGAAGATGAAAAAAACATTTATTCACAATGGGTGCATCACAACTCCTGCAAGGAAAACACACATAACACCGTACAGAGACGGTGGTGCAGATGAAGTCTTGACGTTAGTGACGAGCTGGCAGGCTTGCAGAGTTTGCACGCACAGAGGTACGCAGGGACGCCACGCCAGAAGCTGGCAGATTCGGAGAGTGTGCGCACACACGTGCGCAAGACAGATTCTCCACTGAGAGAATATTATTACAGTGGAATAAGTTTGGCGTACGCGAACTAGCACGGATTTTGGACTAGCGGTATTACACCCGACACAGATTAGTCTAGGGCTCGGATACAAAGACACAGTTCACAATTTATAACTCATTACTCAAGTCACGAGTTCAATATTAGTTTACTAGCTGAATATGGTGTCGCCGACACTTAAAACTGTTTTAAATAAAAGTTCTAAATAAAGAGAAACTTTATACATCGAGTTTTCGGGTACTTTCATCTTCAGGCTTGGTACATTCAAAATATTCTATTAAGAACTATAATTAAATAACAAAAAAATTACAAAAATATGTAATGGCAACTTTTCTTGTCGCATGTTCTTTCGGGCTGCAGCCACTCGGCCACTACGGCCACGCACAGAATACGGTGTTCTAGAATCCTGTGTGAAAGCCCCCAGACGAGGTGTTCTCAAAAGTACATTCTTTCAGTGTATTGCCAAGAATTCTAGAATGTAAGGTACTTTATAAATTTATATTAGAATATATTTCGTAGTTGAAATTATTCTGCAAAGGGATTATTCCATTAGAATTATGTAATATGTTTCACATAACAAAATTGTCCTACAAAACCATAATTATCTTACAATGGCAACATTGATTGATGGCAACATTGACTAAGGACTTTTTCCTTCCGAGTGATTTTAGTTCTACACCGTATGATGTGAAAAGCGGCGTCCGGCGATTTAATCTCTAGTGATTTGTGGCATTCATCTCTGGGTGTCACTGGTAGAAGCTGCCGAAGAGAGCAAACTGAATTCTTAACAAGTTGCCTCTACTCCGGCTGACAAATTTACGGGAGTGTACTAAATTCAACGTAAGAACACGCCACAGCAAATCATCGTAATGTGAAAAACCAACAAATACCAAGAATTAGAAATTATCCTAAAATTGAGGTCGATATGGATTGACGAGGCTGATAATGTTACTGTGTGCGCACCGCGCGTCCGTGCCCTGTGAGCGCGTGCCGATGCGGTACTCACCTGGTACCCACCTCTCACACGGCGCCACGCACGATGATGAGCCAACAGCAGGACTAGACTGCTGGCTATGTTGACACACAGCACACACACATATCGGCCTCCGGTAGCTCAGGTGTTGTAGCCAGAGGGCTACTAAAGAGAAGGGGGACGGAGGACCACCTCGAAAGAGGAAATGATGAGTCGGCCGAAAGATAAGAAAACGCAAAACTGATAGGATAATTAATTTAATTGACCAAATTGACTAAATTGAATTAAATTGACGAAGTTATAATTGTAATGCCTCTTGGAATATATAAAACTTATAATCTAAGAAAAACAGAAATAAACAATTTTAAACTATTCTACTATATACAAAATGCATGCCGGGCCCGAGCAGTGAAATATTAATAAAAATCCTAATTCTAAGTCTTAAAATTAATGAACGACCAATGCCAATAAAAACGGTGAATGAAATAGTTACAATCACTGGATTGTGATTGTGAGCTGAAGTTTTTTGAATGGCTCGGCACCCTGGACACAAGAACAGGTACCTGCGTTGCGGAGGCGCTGTTTTCGACCCGTTCGCTGCCGGGGCTGGAGTCTAGCCGTGATGATGCGGTGATGATGTGCTCTGCACCAGCCGAGCGAATTCTCCGTTCTGGCCACGATAACCAGGCACGTATGCCGCCGTGGTCTGGTTTCCAAATCCACACGTGCGAAAGACACTTTAAAGACGGGCAGCCTGCAGCCCTTGATAAAGTGATGCCGTAAGAGGCTTTGCGTCATGCTGTGAGTGGCAGGGCACAAATGCCGACTGCCGGCGTAGCACACGTCCGTCACTACGCGAAAGACCGCGTGGAGTTCATCCCGGTGTCACATGATTGAGGAACGGATCTGACTCCGTGTCTGTCTGCGAACTCTAACGTAGTGACAATCTTTTTAGGCGCGATGGCTGCCGACAATATATAGGCAACCGCCCCCCGTCCTCGCGGTGGTGGGTGGCCACCGCAAGGCGTGGCGGAAGGGGATGGTGTGAGATGGAGAGGTGGGGGGCCCTTGGGCAGCCGCCGGTCTTGGGCCCCGAGACAAGGGGCGGGGGCGCCGAGGTGCTGCAGCTCAGAAAACGGACAGCAATGAGCCGCGCATGCCGACGAGCGGCGGCACTGGGCATAGGCAAATACCCGCGGCGGCCGAAGCTCAACTGCCCCGCTGGGGGGGAGGGGGAAGGCGCATCCGGGCGGCCGCGGCGGCGCGGCGCGCGACAAAATGCGGCCGTTGGCGACCGCCGGCCGTGGGATTAACGGGAGACGGGCGCGCGGAGGAAGGTGGGACCGGCCTGAGCGGCGCGGGCGGTCTCCTGTCGCTAGCGTGCGTAAACAGTTACCAAATTAAACGTTTGGTCAAAAGTGCAGCGAGCGATGGAAATTTGCCTTCTGTGTAATATTGTATGTTGTATTTCATCTGTGTTTGTTCGCATATGGTCCACGATGACCTCAGGCCTGGTAAAACCCGCATGCGTGAATAATTTGAGATTTGCCGCACTGGATATGAAAGCTGACCAACTTTGAAAAAAAAGACATAAAGTCATTTGCTTATTTTTCCATTGATTTATTTTATTACGCCATGAGTCATTTAGACATCATTAAAATGTTGTTACTAAAGTATAGACTTTTTCTACATAGTTGACAAACTTATAAAATCAACTTATGGTCAAGAATAAATGTTATTATCATACTCCAGATTCACAAAAAAATCACATTTCAAGGTTGGAGTAATAAATTTCATATATTTGTCACATGAATAATCCAAGGTTTCGCGTGGCTTATCTTATAATATAGGTCAGGTTCCCCAGGAGCAGAAGAGCAACTACCAAGGCACCATAGTAATCCCAATCAATTCACCTTCGGCCACCAAAGGACTTCCTGGTTCCACCTAAAAATGCACAGGAAAGAGTGAGTGAAATTGAGGGAATCCGAATTCCGTTTCACGCTCCTTAATGGGTAACTGAGTGAATAGTTGTGATACTAGCCACTCAACTTCTCGTGGGGTTGCTTAGAAAGAGGGAAATTGGTTCTAGTTTTGGGTAGGATTGAAACACCCATTTGCTTTTCTCAGTTTACCAGAGATTTTCACAGTTGTTTGTGTAAAGGGGTTGCAGCTAGCTGAGGCTATATTCGAAGGGATACTCTTATTTAAAAACCGTAAACGGGAACTCAAATATCCCGTCTGGCTGTGTGGTTTCTGGACGATACTCACGTCGTTAGTGCTAAAGAGCACTGTGGAGAGAGCATGTGGGTGTAGGAATTTATGTACGCACAGGCCTGGCGGGGATTATTTGGGACTCGTTTGTTATACGTGGCTCTGAACGCAGGGAGAATAAGAAAATCGTCTTTACCCTGAAGGATTCATCCTGACTAACCTCACGGCTAGTTGCTTATTGGTAGACAAGTGCCTATCCATATTTGGGGGAAGGCCGAGAGTGGTCGAGTTCTGGCGTATACAGAGGCCAGTCAGAGGAGTGCATGCCAGTGAGCAGGGAACGGAAATATAAATTATATATAATATATACATTGTGACGTTAACGAATATTTATTATTTAAATAAGAAATTTCCTTCTGAAATCTGCGTCGCAGAATGCCAGCTCGTGCATGTTCGTGCCGCGCCACGGCGGCGGCTGCACGAGGGGGTTTGTTTTAGCGGACGCGTCCTTTTCGGGTCAACATCCCCTGGGAATTTTAAGAAACGCAGCAACAGAGTGGCGACACGGCCACCCAGGCACTCTTTTTACATCCAGTGCAAGTGAGAGCGCCGATTACGGAAATTTCCACTCAAATTAGTTGTAAACGTTGGAGGAGAATTTCTTTCGACGCAGGGACCTTCGGCCAATCGCACAATCCTTAGCAAAATTTTGGAGAACCTTCTAGAACTTTTGGGCGACTGGAGGGGAAAAAACTTTTGGGCGACTGGAGGCGACTGGAGGGGAGAGAGGACATTGACCGAAGAAAGTGGATTCTCTACAGATGGAGGCGTGTTCGCCCGCAACTGAATAGGTGACGTTAGTGGAGCGCCGGGCAACGGCCTCAGCACTGCCCCTCAGGCTACCTTTAATTAAAAGACTCTTACTTGATAAGAAAAGGAAATTGGAACAATTCTCAAAAACAGCATTGGCCGCGCATTGGCTTCTTTTGAACTGATGTTTAACTTCCATTTTTTTTGTGTAATCTTAAAGTTTAAGATTTCATTGTGTTGATTTTTTTGTATTAGAATTGAGGATTAGGGAAGGGAAAATAATATCGCTGAGGTCACGCGCAGAATTTACAATAGTTTTTTCATAGTTTGGTTATTTCTTCCTTTTGATTAAATTTTACGTTCTTTTAGAACAATTTCTTTTCATTTCGTAAAGTAGCAACGTCCATCTATCTATCCCATTTCAGGCTCTCACCTCTTCCTGAGCTAGACGGCACCTTGACTCGGCGTTCATGCAAAGTACCCCCGAAAATTAATAAATGTTTGAGGAGGATGAAAGATGAGAGCTGAAATAGTATTTTAGCAGCTCATACGACAAACATATATACTCCTACAAATAAGTATATTCAGGAGCAGGAAAATAGAGGATTAGAGTCTAGATGTTACATAAAAATGATACAAGTTGGGCTACTATTACATCAGAATATTGAAGAAAGAAAGGAGTTAATGCGGGTAGGAGAGCTATAACTGGTTATAGGCTAGGAAATTAATTAGGGAAATCTAACAAAGTGGTTGAAAAAAGAAGATAGGTTCTGCTTAATTTGTATGGCGGGTAAAGAAAATTAAAAACCCGTGTTGTAGATACGTTTTGACAGAGGAGAAAATCATAATCGAGACCAGGGAGTGCAAGGGAAATATTAAACGCATTTTGGTGGAAACAGGAAGGAGTGTTGAGTTTTTGGAGAATTGAAGATGAATAATAATGATTTTATGAATCTCATGTAAAAGCGAATTCAACCAAGATGTTTTTGTGGAAATAGTGTGGTAAATAAAAAGTATTACTACTAAACTGCATTACTAAATGTATGCTAAACTATACAGGGTGATTCAAAAATACTTTTTGCTAACTTCGGGCATAGGTTCCTTCCAAAAAAGTTATTATATACTTGTGGCTTACAATTCTTCGCCTTCTCGTTATTAATTTAGAACATTCATAACATTTTGTTGACACATAAAACTCATAAGAAGTCCTCGAAAAGTCCTCCTCTGTTTCTAGACACGCATGCACTCGTCAAATCGTGGTCTGTCACACCCTTTCAAATACTCACGGAAGGTGTCGAATGGTTTCGCAGGCTTCCATGACACTTAGATGAAGTTTCGACATTCAGGGCGTCTGCTGCATAAACCAATTATTTAAAGTACTCCTGAGATAAAAATCCACAGGATAGAAATCAGTAGAACGTGCAGGTCATGGAACTGGTTTTCCTCTACCTATCCGTCATGGTAGATACCCGTCAGTATATCTCGAACAATGAGACTAAAATGTGCCGGAGCCTCATCATACATAAAACATGATGCCCTGTGTCTTATTTTCCGAGCACATCTTCTGTACAAAGTCTGGAAGAGGTTCTGAATAAACTCCCTATAGGCAGTATCTGTAAGACGTGCTGTGAGAACTATCAGGCAGTCACTAAACAGTTTCAGCAGACACATTAATTCTAAACTGTTGTTGATGTCTACCTGAAGCACGAGAATTACAATATGCCAATATATGGTGATTATGGAAATTTGTAATTCTATCTCTTCCAAACTTGGCCTCATCTGTAAACAAAACTGACGAGACAAACAATAGATTGACTTGTTTGTGCTAGAAACAATTGTCAAAAGGCCGTAAACACGTTGAAGATGATACGGATACAACTGCTGCTCGAGAAGTATCCGCCATACTGAACTTTAAGATGTACCATATATCACGGCGACTTGTCTTGTCATGTGCTGATACCTGGATTGTCTTCGACTCACTGTAAAATTTGTTCTTCGTTGTGAGGCGTATGAGCAACTCTTGGTCTTCCTCGATCTGCAACGGTTCTTGTCAGTAACGCGTCGATAAACTGCACCAAAAGTAAATGAGCCGTCCCGGTGGCCGAGAACGCTAAGGCAGTAGTGCTGTGGACCATTTCGACTGAAGGGTCGCGGGTTCGAGTATCGCCTCGGTCATGGTTGTATGTACTCGTCCTTTCACTCCCTGTCATCATCATATCGTTTCATCCTCATAGGTACCCTAACGTTTATATCTAATGGCCTAATGTTGATGCGACCTTAAATATTAACAAAAAAGCTGGATAACTGGCTGCCTTCGGTCTGGAAACGCCACTTGAAAGAGCCGTGCAGCATCGCATCCATTACAATTCCCATGGGCACGCATAAAAATCACATCTGTCTGCTCTCGGAAATAATTTCCTGCCATGGTTCAAACAAAAACTTGCCAGTGTTTTCTTTCCACTCACTACGTGTACACAACTGAAACGTTGAAGTCAATCTAATAACAAATGACAAATGTAAACAAGTCTCCATGGCCACATATCGCCATCTATGTAGAATACAATAAGTCAAGCATTCTGTGAATGAGTGCATTTATTGATGAAGATGTGGGATTGTACCTGGAATGGCGCTTAGCGTAACATTCATTAATACATTAATAATTAGAAAACAAAGGATTGTGAGACTTATGTTCATAAATTTTTTTAAATGAGAAACTCATGGCCGAAGTTTGTAAAGTATTTTTGAATTATCCTGTATATTACAATAATAACTATTAACTATAACTTAATATTCTTACCGTGCATTTTTGTTTCAGGGCCCAAGTCACCACACATGAGTCTATTAGAGAAATAACCACGTCTGTCACGATAAGTATTAGCGCAGTCTCCGTCTGCGAGTATGGACACGCTGCGACTCAGAAGATTCTCCGCATGTGTAATGTCCTCTGTAAGGAATAATAGCACAGTATATATTAGAACTCTTCGATTAAATACAAAACACACAATAAACTGCAAACATATATCTAAACATATGATTTTACTTTCTCGCTCTTAAGAAGAGGAAGTTATGAAATGCTGCGAGGAAAAGCGGCAAATTTTTAGGAAGAAAAACTCTTATTTGCCGGGCTGGTAACGAAAAAGTTTATAAATCCGGTTGCTAAATTTAGAAAAAATCCTCTAACACGTGGTGCATCCAAAATCCATGTTTACGGCTCCTTCAATGTTAGCGGTTAAACCGTTAAGTCGATTTTGTCCAAAATTGATATTTCCTTATCAATCTGGCAGATGTTGCTGCCCCTTGAATTTTAAATCGATATTTTAACTTCGGAGGGTTACTTCACAAGGAGCCCTTGGAACATTTTCAAAATTTTTCAAAAAAAATGGCTCCAACGTTTTTGATTAAATTTTGTTTGTTGCCTGAAGCCTGAA
>JAHLJT010006506.1:0-24453 GCA_031308135.1 Acheta domesticus
CTTCGGGCACGTAACGGCTTAAGTAATTAGTCCCGATAAGTGTAAGTGAATGTGTTCCCCCTGAGGGATGTTTCATTCTTTCACCGCTGGATGGTGAGACCCGGGCACCGAACTACCTCTCGGCTATTTAGTGGTGTTCTTCCCAACACAGATACCTCCCAGCAACGGCGGCGGGTCGAGCCGGACCGCTCTAATGTCCGACCAGGTCTCCTGGCACTGTCTGTAAGTGATTAATGTAATGTGATGCGTGAAGTAAAAGGGTGACGACAGAACAAGGGAACGGAATGGCAAAGAGAGCGCCCGGGACCGTACGCTTCGATATTCGTGTGTTTTGGATCCGAAAAAACAGCAAACCTACCCATAAGAGCAGCCGACCCGCTGGAATTCCCCTCCACACAGCGAATGAACTCGTCCTAGCTATCTAGCTAAAGTCGATGATCCGCCACGGTCGGGGCTCGAACCTAGGACCTTCCGACAGCGGCACTGCAGTGCACTGATATCATCTTGACGAAAATACAAACCGAACTAGTTGAGAGTCTTAATTGATTCTGATAAAATAATTTTTGGGAGTACATCATAAAATGCACGTAGGGTAACTTTAATATTTATATGGGGTTATGTATAATTGTATTCTAGTGTTAAATTAAAGTATATATTAAAGCTATAATTCTATCCTTAGATACAAGTTGGAGAATTTTCACTGTGAGATATCCTTTCAGAAAGTGGCAGACTGATATTATAAATGTGGGAAAGTGATTAATCTGTGAACGAACTGTTCATAAACGTACGTACAAAAAATCCTCAGTATTGTGATAAAGTTCAATCAATCTGCTTAGAAAATTGCTTATACTATTTTAGTTAAAGAATTCAATCTAACTACTCTTGCTGAAGAGAAGAGTCTTTGCTGAACAATTGTTCTTATTTAAATAGTTAATGGTCTATCAGATAGCAGTGAATTGCTGCACAATTGTCATTTAATGCACGAGTATCAAATTTAAGAGGGACGAGAATTATTATATTTCAATAAACCAAATACAACATCTCACAAATATTAACCACTCTTGAGAATGTCTTCAAAAATTCAATGAATTTCAGTAGATTGTGGGATTTAGAATTTAGTTTTTCTTTGCTAAAATATAAACAGAATTTAAATAAAATATTGAATGATCACTGAATGTGGATTTATTGTGTTAAGATTGCTCGCTATTATGTTCCGATTATTCTGAAGATGCGTTTACCATTTTGTAATATGTCATTTTTTATACTAATTTCTGTTCCTTTTTGTAATGACTGTTTGTAGACATGTTTCGATTTTTGTTTATCTTATTGGTGTGTTATGTTTTATAAGTTTTGCTAAAAGATTTATTCTTGTAACTTCTGTAATTTAGTTTTGTTTTTTTTCATTTGAAACTGTTTTTTATTATTTTGTATTTTTTGTATATTTTCCTAGTAATGCCTACTGTAATTGAGGCTTTGCCCTGTTGTGGGTTATTAAATAAATTAAATAAAATAAATAAATAAAATTGTTTCTTCTCGCAAAAGAAGAGAATGTTCTACAAGATTCTCGACATCGTCTTTTGGAATTTATTTTCATTGCTCGTCAAGTAAAAAAAATGCCAGGGTTTTACCGGATTTGAAACACGCAATCCTCTATTCTCCCGTCTCGAGTCCAGGCTATTGCGCCACTAACACAGACATATGCAGTCGCGCGAACTGATGCAGTTTAGAATCATACGCATTCGTGTCTTTACATTCATGATTTTCCCTATTTCTGTAACTTAAAATATTAAATAAATACCCTCTGAAAGACATTAGAATGCAGAGCAATCTACGCAATCCTATGAAATAGTTAATTCCTAGTTATAAAATGTATCGGGGTTCAACGTAATAGAATTGTCGCTAGCAAGCACTTTGTTCTAGGGTTGCGCTCAGGTCTTATCACCTTTCGCTCTGTCCAAGGTGAGATTGGTAGACGTGATAAGGTTGAAGTAAATGTAGTAGACAAGTTTCGACAGCGTCCGAAATTCAGGAAAGAAGTAAGAAATTATGTAGTTTTGCAGCAAGTAACCACAGAATCTAAAAATCATATATCGACTTCAAGAAAAACACTATCATCACGCAGTTATTTCACCTACCACACATTCAAATAAAAAAAGCTCTTAGTTTTCTCGTATTATTGGTGATGGTGATAATATATTTCAAATTTTCACTATTAACACTTCATCCTTATCATTAAAACTCTTAATCAATCGATGACCGAGAGATTCGAAAAAAATATATACCTTAAAATTTTTTAAATCGAAAAATTTAATAAGAATCCCACGTCAACAATTAATTTCGAAGTATTGTGCTCCACACGTACAACATTTTCAAAAATAAAAAAAGGCCACGAGTAGGCCAGAACTTCAACTCGAGTCCTCTGGTTTTCGAATCAATTACCCTACCAACTGAGTTAGCTCTTCCCATACTCACTTTGGCACTATTTTGCACGTTAGGAGGTTGGTGACACCATACTATTCTCTCTATAAATTGCAAAAAGCTACTCGTGTTTTTAAAAACAAACTTGTAAATTAAATTTATTTCAAAATTCAATTTTGAATCAGATTGCATTAAGAAATACATCTATAGCTTGTGAATTGAAGAGATCGGGTCGAAAAACATTTCATTGTCACCATATAACTCAAAATTATGGGAAAACTACTAAAGTTTGAAGAAAAACTAACATTAAAGATAAATATTGAAGAATATTGCATTAAGAAAGAAATCTTAATGGTCATTAATAGTGTAGTTAATAGTGTAGTTGGGAGGATATGGAAAATTTTTAATCTTTGAATGGTCGAAATCCCAAAGGTTTTATTGAAAAATCGGACCTCTGCCATAAGGTGAAGCGAAGTTCTACTCGCGGAAACAGTTAATAAAAACTATGGCGTAGGCAAGAAAATCTCATTTTTACTTTCCCGTATACATACGTATATACGGAGTAATACACGTAGTTAGGAAAGTTATGTAATGCTGCGCGATAAAATGGCGGATTTTAGGCAGAAAACATTCATGGATGGAGGGGCCTGATAAACGAACTAGTGGTGCTACAGAATGGCACAGACCTTCCCGTATTAGTTTTCTATTTCCTTTGATGTTGGCTAGCTGTTCGGACTTGACATATATATCTTGCCAGTTGCCATCTAGTCGCCGCCCAAATTACTTTTTAACATTTTCTTAATTTTTCGGTTTCTTATAATAGAACGGAAATACTACTTTAAGAATATTCAAGAACAGTGAAAGCTCGTCCTAATGGCAATTTTCTTTGAAAAATTTGAAGCGGGTTTTTAAGAGAATGGCGTTTAAGTGTTACTGCAAATGCAAAATTTGAAGCTCTTTTTCACAGGAATCATTTGTGTTTTCGAAAAACATTATTTGAAGTCATTTAAAGCACATTAAGTCGCAAAGAAATAGTGTTTACAAATTATGAGAAAGGTGTATATTAACGGTGTGAGATCTTTCAAAAAATTACGTTTGTGTAATTTTTGAAAAAACAAAAAATACCCCAAAATAAACTTTACGTACGTCCATATTAAAGAGTGCAAATACCACTATCCGTTCGAAAAGTTTGGAGAAAAAATTTGGGGACATATTTGAGAAAATAGCGTTTTAGCGAAGTTGCAGAATTTTGGGCTAGTTTTCACAGAAAACGGTTGAGTTTTCGACAAACTTTATTTTGACATTATTTAAAGCACATGTACTCATAAATATAATGTTAACAAATTGCCGTTAATGTAAATATTAACACCGTGGGAGACAAGTCAAAGAGATTTCATTTTTGTAAGTTGTGAGAAAATAAAAGAAAAGTGCAACATGACGTATAAGTCATCTCGTAGAGTACATTAGGTACTATGACTACCAAAAGTTGAAAGAAACAATTTTGGAGCCGTTTTTTTGAGAAAATCTTGTTTGTTTAATTTTTTTCAAATTACACACATTGCACACAATATTGCGTGAAAACTACTAAACGTTTCTAAAAAGTGTTTCGTAATGTGTCAAAAACGTTTCTTAAAGAAAGAACTGACTCTGAAGAACAAATTTTATTTGAAGGAAAAGTCTCAATCTTCAATTTTGTAGTTGGAGGAAGATACCGAAAAAAATTCAAACTTTTTCAGCTTTCGAAAACTCAGAGTTAACGGTGGAAATCGAACTTATGCATACTTAATAAGTGTATTTTACTCTATACTTACAAGACATTTAAAGAAAATGTTTGGTCCGTTTTTGAGTAGATTTTGAAAATGTGTGGAGGGCTTCATGTAAAGTGCCCCCAAATTTTTCGAATATTTTCAAATTCTCTAAGCTTCAACTAGAGCCAGATGGATTGGGGTTTCGTTAATTTAGAAAAATCCTACGCTTGGTTTAGGCGCTAGAGGGACGGACGAACAGACAGACAGACTGACAGACAGGACGTTTTGCTGTCAATTGTTTTTTTTTTGGTATATCAAGGACGTACAAAACAGGATTCTGGATACACCACGTGTTAGGGGATATATTTTTCTTAATTTAGCAACTGATTTTATGCACTTTTTCGTTATTAGGGTCCGGCAATGAATTTTTGTTCTGCGGAAAATTTGCCATTTTGTCGGGCAGCATTTCATAACTTTCCCTATACTACGTATATTACTTTGTATATACGTATATAAACGGGAAGGTAAAAGTGGGTAAAATAAGTTGCTAAATTAAGAAAAAGTCCCCCTAGCACATGGTGTGGTTAGAATTACAGCTTTGTGAGTCCTTGATACTGAAAATCTTTCTCCAACAACAAAATTGAAGATAGAGATTTTACCTTCAATTAAAATTTTTTCTCCAAAGTGAGTTCTTTCATTTAGGTCCTGTACATTTTTTGAAAATTTAAGTAGTTTTCTAGCAATATTGCGCGAAATATGTGCAATTAAAAAAATACAAAAACAAGATTTTCTCAAAACGGCTCCAAATTTTTTCTTTTAAATTTGGCAGGGATAGTGCCTAAATGTGATGACATAAACGTCATGTTGCTCTATTCTTTTTTTCTTCAGAATTAACAAAATGTAATTTTTTGACATGTCTCTCACGTCGTTAATATTTTTCATTGTAGACCAATTTGTTCACGTTATTATATTTATGAGTATATTTGCTTCAATTAATGTCCTATAAAGTTTCTCGAAAACTCAACCGTTTTCTTGTGAAAAATTAGCTCAAAATTCCGCATTTCGAATAAACGCTCAAACTCCATTTTCTCAAAAATGTCTCCAATTTTTTTCTTCAAATTTTCGAACGGATAGTGCTAATTAAACTTTTTAATGAGAATAAAGTTCTTTTTGGAGTTTTCTTTCAAAAATGACACAAATATATTGTTTTGAAAGATTTCTCACACCGTTATAATGCACGTTTCCCACAATTTGTAAACACTATTGTAATTGCGAGTAAATGTGCTTTAAATGATTTTCTAATGAAGTTTTCGAAACCCAAAAAATTCTGTGAAAAGAGCTTCAAATTTCGCATTTATAGTAGCGTTGAAACGCTATTTTCTTAAAAACGACTACACATTTTTCAAAGAAAATTCCAATTTAGGACGAGCTTGTACCGTTCTTCAATAGTCTTAATATAATATTTCCGTTCTACTGTTTAAAAACCAATAAATTAAGAAATGTTTAAAAAAGCAATTTGTGCGGCGATAGATGGCAGCTGGCAAGAATATATGGCAACTCCGAATACCTACCAAAAGAAATAGAATACTAATATGGGAATGTCTGTGCCATTCTGTAGCACCACTAGTTTCAAATTGTGATGGCTTTATTGAGTCTGTATGTGCAAAAATACTGAGACATTTTGTAAGCAAACTTCGCTTTAATCGATCAATAAAAATTAAAATAATATGTTGGAGAACATTTCTATATTTTCATAGAGGCTTCATGTAAGTATTGCTCAAAATTAAAGGGGTTCTTTTGTTTAGTGTGAACAGATGAAAGAGAGATTATCCATTTTCGAGAATATCTAGAGATCGGTTTTGGCCTCTGTGCGCTGCAAGATAATTTTTTGTTTTTACTACCTGAATGTCGAATGTAGTAAATGTTGCAAGATTTTACAACCTACACTTTTCCAGATTTGGGTTTGATCAAAATAAGGGTCTAAAACCATAAAAGTAAACGTCATACTTTTCTCGAAAATTTTTCGATAAATGTTGGTTTCCGAAACTTCTTCCGGTGAAATTCTGAGAATAGTCTAAACAACAAGCGTTCGATATGTTTTTATGATTTTTCTGATTATTCATTGGAAACTGTGCACCTGCACTCGTTAACTCACATTTTCAATGATTTTTTATGCACACGAATATATTCATATATTTTCAAAACAGCAAAAATTAAGCCAATTCATAAAAAGAAACAAAAATTAAATTCACATTTCTCAGCCAATATATCTTCCATCATTTTATTCAAAAATATTTATATGTTCAATTATAAATTATAAATATTTATAGATCCGGTACTGTGCGAGAGAGCCCATTCCAATATTGCTGAAGGTTGAGATAAAAATGCACAGAAAATAAAATAGCATCTTTCATTTTATTGTGAAAGATTATTTTGGTATTTTCCTTCAATTTAATTTTATATTGATTCCGGCTTCTTTCCTGTCCACTGATGCTGTGGAGAAGGGGCACCCAAAAGAACTAAATATGTAAAATTGTAAAGAAGAATTATCATAAAAGTCGTATTTTGTAAAATACTGCCTAAGAACATATTCCCGGTCCAATCTGTCTTTCTTCATTTCCTCATGTCTTTCATCTATCATTCATATGCACCCAAACTGTCCCATTTCCTCTTTTCTCATCTACCCGTCCCCCAAAACACGTCATCTGTAAGAATTTACTTGCCTTCAAAGAAAGCCGTGTCCTCGTAAGACACGCAAACCTAGTTTAAAAGGCTTAGGAATCATCGCTTTGAAGATATTCCCATGTGTTGCAATAATCTTTGTTTTGTACGTCATAATCGGCAAACTTCAAAAATCTGTACGATGTAGGATGAGGTGTAATTCTCTATCCACCAGCATCACACTTACAAGGTTCTGTGTCGATGGTTTCTTTTAAACTGCCAAAACCATCGTCTTTCCTTAGCGTGTGACATACTTATACAAAGAACTAGAAAGTTAAAAAAATTATAATTTGTAGCTACATTCAAAGTCAGAATATTACTGGGTGCTACCAAAATGTATACAAATTTATAATAAACTCCAAAATAAATACACAGAGGTGTTTCAGTCATTTTCAAAGTATATTTATAGTCAAGGAGATTAAATGTGGTGGGGCAGGTTTTTATTATTTTTAATTGCAGCCCAGCAGTTGGAAAAATCTGAAAAAGAATCACAACAATTTGCGTTTTAAGAGGAACTTTTAAGATTTTCTGGAGCCTGTTCCAGGGTTCTAAGACACAGTAAAAATTACTTTTTTCCTTAAAAAATGTTTTTGTATTTGAATTCGATCTTAAAAAATATCAAAAAATGTTTTTCTGATTATAGAAATTATTTTCTTATTTATCATATTTTCCAGTCAGATAAAACACTGTTAAATTGACGAAAAATTTACAATTCAAAAACACGTTTTAGGCTGAAGAGGCGTGTGGGTGGTGGGACGGGGACTAAGAAACATTTCAAAAATATTATTTTTGTGTCAGAAATACTGTGTATGTATTCCTAAGTCTTTTGGTTTAGGGGAACTTTTTACCATTATTACCAGGGGTACCCTTTACATTTGTAAAGGTTTGTAAGTTGCACCAATGGATTATGTGAATTCCGCGATTAAAACATTTTCGACCCACCATTAACATTCCTAAATAATGTCTTTCGCATTAGGAATCACATAATTCTCTAGTCAGAGAACGGCATTTTATCGACGAATGACCGAAAATCTAATTACAATTGTCAGTAGGACTATTGATGAGTATTCAAAAGAGAGCGTTTGAAAACTCCAGTCATTTCATCATTTGTATCTCTTGATTTGCAAAATGTGTTCTCAAGTTAATGTTGAAATATCAGTTCCGGAACCCGCAGACATAGGAGAAATGCATTGGTAACCCTGAATATTTGGTCGCAAAGCCAACAGCGATAACACTTTTTCCTTCACACACAGTTTTCCTTCTTCCAGGCCTTCAACGCCGACTTGCGTATTAAATGTCACCGAAAAGTGCGACCGAACATAAATGAATAATGAATTTAAGGCCATTGTGTTGTTTAGATTTTCTTTGCAAAATTGTCTCTGCGTGAAATACACTACATATGAACATAAACTATCAATCAATAGGGAGTTCATTTTAGAGCGTTGCATTGTATATAGTGGCATCCCATTTCAACCATAAGACATCTTTTCGTTATAATTTAAAGAATCAACTTGAATTTATTTTATAGTACTTTACTTAAATTATTTTATAAATACATTTAACTTGTTTGATATTTTCCCCAACTCAAAATAGTTTTAAAATGTAATTGGTTATATTGTTTACAATATTTATTAAAAATTCAAAAAACAAAAATTATAAATATGCAATGCAATATCACTGAAAATACGTTAGTGGACATATCCAATAACAGAATTGGCAATTTTCTATAAAATGTAAAAATTTAAAAAGTATAAAAACATATAAAAAAAGAGCAAAATTCAATTTTGCAACGATATTTTACTTTCGATACTTACGATACTTACATTCCATAGATTATATTAAGTTTCCGAAATTTTACAAAATTTAGAAACAATATTGACAATTACAATGTTGAAATGTTTTGTCTTATGTGGTTCTTTAGTGATCTTTTATGGATTAGGGAAAACAGTGTTTGCGTAGGTTGCTTATCTAGAAGAAGTGGGTGTAACACGATTTAATTCCAATGTCATGTGAAAAACATTGTGTGCATTGCTCGTCTTCCGAAAATACAAATATCGTAACTTGAAAATACAAATTGTTGTACTTTAAGTCCATTGCTTTGGGTTGTAAATAAAACATAAATTACGTGTAACTTACACATTATATTGATGTGTGTATATCCCAAGTGATTACGCAATAGACTAAAGTTGGAGTTTCTTGCTTTGCAAACATTCAGATTTAAAAAATATTTTATAAGAATCATATCTCGTTCCTTATTCTCACGTAAAATTACTCAAAGATGAGGTATCACATATGATATGTAATGTTCTCGCTAAAGAACACCATGTAAAATGCAATCACTCTTACGTTATTCTGACGTGAAATAATTCTGATCCCCAAAATAAAAGATCAGACCTCATTCGTTTGCTTAGAGCTGCACTTCCTAATAATGTCTGCAGTTAAAAACTTACATTGTGACTAAATTAACTTTAAATACTCTTATTTTGTTTATTATTTTACATATCAAATTATTTTTCATAAAATAGTCATGTTCCGCAACAACACAGAATTTTTGCATTTGGTCTTCTGAAAAACGAACGAAGAAGTAATTCACAACTGAAAGTTGCTATCTCGGAGACGTGTTTTGCAACTGACTCTAAAACGTATTTTTTGAAGTTATTTATGTTTTCTTATAAAATAACTAGAATAGGCAGGCTGCTGTGACAAATTATTTACATTGTATATTAAATATTACTATAATAAACGATGAAATATAGATATGGAATCTATTACTCATTGTCGAGTGTTATTTTTTGCGAAAAAGAGTATTAAAATTGGTTTTGAAATGTGTGTTTACTAGGAAATTGCATGCCTTTATTTATGTAATTAAATGTATATGCTACAACTTATGTAAAACTGTTCGTTGCTTCAATATTTACTTTTAAATATTTACCATAATATAACTCGCTATTGCCGCCATTTTCTAATGTTCACGATGAATAGTCCCGCCCCTCTGAAATAAAGCTAAAGCGGATTGGTCAGCTCCATCCCGAAGGGCGGGGCAGGGGTATGCAAACGGAGGTAAAGTTCGGCTCAGGACATCGCCCATATTTTGCGAGACCGAGGGTACAATTGTAGAATTCAAATAGTTCTGACAACACTGCGATGGAAACAGTGAGATGTTCGCTTCTTGGTTGAATTGGACGTTTTCAAATAATAGCTTAGATGTTAGTAGCGCAGAAAATGCAATATTTCTGTAGCTGTTTCTAATAACGCGGGAAAGTATGTGCTGTTGTAGCACCACTAGTTCCCTTCGCCATTCCTTGAATTTTATGGTTAGAGCTCGAGAGTTTCGCGTAATGCCTCATTATCCCCGACCGATTTCGCCGAATTCCACGGCCTGCAAATTTTAAACGGAAATTTTGATCTTTTGTATCGTTACATCAAACGTTTCTCGAAAAAGGATCTAAATATTTGTTTTTTTTCGGGGAGAAAAATGTGTGCTTACAAAAGTTGCGCAGGCCCATGTTAAACTCTCGACATTTTAGAATTTTGCAAAAGTTAAATTTTTTTCGTCATCCTACTATTGCATTATTGAAGATAGAGATTAATTTTTTAATGAAATCTGTTTTTCAAAATTAGATCTGTAGATAATGTTTTCACGAATGATTCATATTGTTCCGTTTTCGCCTTTAAAAAATAATGTAGTTAAAATTTACTCAAATACTGTCGAAAAGCAGTTGAAAATATGCGTGTATTTGAATCTAGCTATTAAGTGGTATAGACCAGGGGTGGCCAACTTTTCTGTATAAATGATCTACTTTTTATCTTAAAAGTGTGTCGCTATCGACTAGTTGTCTTAGGCGTAGTCTAAGGGGGAAGAAGGAGTGTGAAATGCATACTATGTTTAAATAGTGTGTTTCAGTATAAGGTGAGTTCAGGCGAGGTAAGGGTAAATAAGTAAAATATATGTTCAAAACTATTTTTTATTTTTTAAATCATACAGCCCAGACATTGCGATCGATCGATCGACCAAAATAAGCCTCGCGATCGACCGGTCGATCGTGATCGACGTGTTGGCCGCCCCAGGTTTAGACAGCATAAAAATTATAGGCAGAAGTGGTATGATCGCCGTAAGGTACGGATCATGAGCTGTAGGCTGAGACGTGAGATTTTTATAAGTTATTGGCCGAAGTGAGATGCTATGGTGACGAGATCGAAAGTAACAATGTTCAGACGCGACATGAACGGTTAATGGAAATATCTAAATTACGTAATTTTTTATGTGTGGATGGAGCAGAAATGAATTTTGCAGTCTACACGAAAATGATAATTTATCGTAAATGATCGCAACAGACGACAGTCATGAGTGCAGCACAGCCTGTCAACAGGGAAGTACGTATATTCGTATAATCGCGAGGAAATAAGAACATTAACAACCGTCAACAGACAACAGTTCAAGGCCCAAGAATCTTGTAAATTTAAGTTAAATTTAAGGTTAAGAAAGAAATTGTTATCCAAATTAGTTGATGGCCATCTCAAAAGAATTACTAAAATATGAATTTTGGAAAAAGGAAAAAGTAAATTAAAAACTTTTGAAAGGAGATGATTAAATAAAGAACGCGGTCGACACTTCATGTCGCTGATGTTACAGAGGAATACTATTGTTGTTATTAATTGAGGCGTCCAGTGAGAGAGGGAGCTAACCCACAAAATGAAAAAAATCGATTTTTTCACATATTCTAAATCCTCACTTCATCTTTTATTTATTCCGTAAATTTAATAATTGTATCATAATCCATTCTGCTATTAAATGGCCCTAATAAATTTGTGACCCGCCCATTTTCTATAATCTCCGTGTCAGGGGGAACTAAGCCATATTCACGTGTTTCGTTGGCAATACCAACACGAGTAGCGCTAGAACATAAGATGTTTTTGTTACATACCGTATTCAATTCACCAAAAGAATTGTAGTACTGACATTATAAGTAAAGTTTTTGGAATATAAATATAGGAATATTATACATTTGTTATCCATTACCGATTTGACATGTCAATTTCATGAACTTCCAGTATTCCTTGTTTTGCAAGAGTACCAATTGGTAACACAATAAAGAATGAAGGCTACTCTTTAGGAAATAAGGATCCTCATGACCGGCTGAGATGACAAAGGCCAATAACCATTCCTAATGCAGTGTCTCTCACAGGAAGTTTCTGAGGTTCGACACCCGACGGATTTTCCACACTAGCTAGATAGCTTGGCCATTTTCAACCGCTGACTGGAGGAGAATTCTAGCAGCCGGCTACTCCGATCGGTGCTTTTTCGTTGCTTCTCCGAAATGCAGGAACAGTAGGAAGTCTTGGAAATGCAGGAGCAGTGTCATAACAAACGAGCCACGAACAGCAACACTTTTGCTACCCCAACCTTGTCGCATCCTCTCCTGTTACACTCTCTCTCTTTCTCTTTCTCTCTCTCTCACACACACACACCTACACACACATTTAAAGCACTGTTATTTATATTGGGGGACGAGTCAGCAGCTTGGAGATTGTCTCGGCTCGGACGTTGCTCCGCTGGCGGAGATACCTGCAAGGGGAGAGCCGACGTGTAGATTGGCGCCGAATTTCACGTTCTAGCGGGAAGCATCACCCGGAATGTAACATCACTACATTTATGGGACTAATAGGTACAGAAGATGACGCGCCCGAAAAAAATAAACAATGGATCCGCATGCATGAGAGAGCTCAGAGAAAAGTGGTAAGAAGGCATTCATGATGCAACGAAATGGACAAGAAAGAAAATAGTAGAAAGAGGAACAGTGAAGAAGAATCTGAAGAAGAAGTGACACGACACGGAAACGGTACCCAAGAATAATCAACTCCCTGTGGGTGAATGCGCATTTCGTCTTGATATGTACAACCTCTATATCCGTACAATTTTTCCTTCTATCCGCAAAATTCTATAACAAAATTTCTCGAATACCTTCAGCTACCCTTTTCAAACTTGGCAAACAGAACCCTCATCGTAATCGATTGAAAAGGAAATTACCCAGAGAATTGTTTGACCCTTCTTAAGCAGACTGGAAGCGATTAGACTTTCCCTGTAATATAAAGTGCTTCTGAGAATGAAATAATCACGATAAAAGAAAATATCTTATAAACTTGTTGTATAAAATAAAATCAACTACTGTACCAGTCGTTCACGGCTTCTGAGGGCCTCAGGCCAAGCAAGAATAAATAAATTAAAAAAAAATACGGGGGATTTTCGGCAGAAAAATATTCATTGCCGGTCCCTGATAAAAAAAGAGTGGTGCTACAGAATGGCATAGACTTTCCCAAGTTAATTTTCTATTTCCTTGGGTTTGGGCTAGCTATTCGAAATTGCCACATACTTGTGCCAGCTGCCATCTATCGCCGCTCAAAGTACATTTCTTATGACATTTTCTTAATATTTCGGTTTCCTAATGGTAGAACGGAAATATATATTTTAGAATATTAAAAAGAACATTAAAACCTCGTCCTAAGAGGCACTTTTCTTTAAAAAAAATTGTAGCCGTTTTAAAAAGAATTCCGTTTAAGCGCTAATAAAAATGCGAAATTTGAAGCTCAATTTCACAGAAAATTTTTAAGTTTTCAAAATACTTTATTTGAAGCACATACACTCACAAATATAATAATCTTTACAAATTGCTGGTAATGTGTTTATTAAGATTTGAGAGATCTTTAAAAAAACTTACATTCATGTTATTTTTTAAAAAACAAAAAAATAACTCAAAATAAACTTCACATCATTTTAAAGAGTGTAATTAGCACTATCCGTTACAAAAGAAAAAAACTGCAGCCATATATGAGAAAATGGCGTTTGAGGGTTTCTGAAAATGCGGAATTTTGAGCTACTACAGAAAACGGTTGTGTTTTCAAGACACTTTACTTGACATTATTTAAAGCACATGTACTCGTAAATATAATAATGTGAAAAAATCGCCGATAATGTAATATTAACGACGTGAGAGACAAGTCAAAAAATTACATTTTTCCAAAACCAAATGAATAGAGCAATATGGCGTTTTGTCATCTCATAAAATACATTAGGCAATATACCTACCGAAAGTTTAAAGAAAAAATTTGGAGCCATTTTTGAGAAAATGTAGTTTTTGTAATTTTTTAAAATTGCACATATTGCACACAATATTGCGTGAAAACTTCTAAAATTTTCAAAAAAATTTACGTGACCTTAACCTTAAAGAACTCACTTTGGACATCAAATTTTATTTGAAGGAAAAATCTCTATCTTCAATTTTGTGGTTCCAGAAAGACGCCGAAAAAATTTTTAAACTTTTGCAATTTTTGAAAATTCAGAGTCATCCGTGAAAATCGGACCTATGCCACCTTAATAAATGTATTTTACTCTATTCTTACAAGAAATTTTAAAAATTTGGTGCCGTTTTTGAGAAAAAATTGGAAATGTCCGGGAAGCTTCATGTAAAGTACCCCTAAGTTTTGCAATCTTTGAAAAAACAAAAGCATAGAGTAATATGGCATTTATGTCATCTCATAGGGTATATTAATCACTATTCCCACCAAAAGTTTAAAGAAACAAGTTGGAGCGGTTTTTGAGAAAATCTTGTTTTAGTATTTTTTTTAAATTCCACATATTACATGCAATATTGCATTAAAACTACTAAAATTTTCAAAAACTGTACAGGAGTTTAAAGAAAGATCTCACTATAAAGAACAAGTTCATTTGAAGGAAAAATCTCTATCTGCAATTTTGTAGTTGGTGGAAGACGCCGAATAAAATTCAAACTTTCGCAGTTTTCGAAAATTTAGTGTAAACCGTGAAAATAGTACCTATGCCACTTTAATAATTGTATTTTACTGTAATCGTACAAGAAGTTTAAAGAAAAAACTTGCAACCTTTTTAGAGAAAATTTTGAAAATGTCCGGGGGGGGGGCGGATTCATGTAAAGTATCCCCAAATTTTACAGAATCTTTTTCAAAATCTCAAAACTTGGACTAGAACCAGATCGACCGGGGGATATCTATTTTGTAAAAAATCGTACGTATGATTTAGGGCCTAAACTTTAGGCGCTAGCAGTTTTCACAGACGGACAGACGGACGGACAGACGGACGGACAGACGGACGGACAGACGGACGGACAGACGGACGGACAGACGGACGGACAGACGGACGGACAGACGGACGGACAGACGGACGGACAGAGGACGGACGGACGTACGGACGGACAGACGGACGGACAGACGGACGGACAGACGGACGGACAGACGGACGGACAGACGGACGGACAGACGGACGGACAGACGGACGGACAGACGGAGGGACAGACGGAGGGACGGACAGACGAACGTCTTCCTTTCAATTGGTTTTTCGGTATCAAGGGACCCACAAAAAGGGGTTTTTGGCTACAGCACGTGTTAGGGATTTTTTTTCTTAATTTAGCAACTGGATTTATCCACTTTTTCGTTATCACGGTCCAGCAACGAATTTTTTCTGGCGAAAATTGGCCATTTTTTCGCGCTGCATGACATAACTTTCCCTATACTACGTATATCACTCCGTGTATACGGGAAAGTAAAAAATTACATTTGTGTAATTTATGAAAAACCAAAATAACACCTCAAAATAAACTTTATGTCATATTAAAGAGTGCAATTAGCACTATCTGTTCCAAAAATTTGAATAAAAAATTTGTAGTCATTAATAAGAAAATCTTATTTTGTAACTTTTTAAAATTGCATATATTTCACGGATTGTTGCGCGAAAGCTACTAAACGTTTCAAATATATGTGCATGATTTTACTGAAAGAACTTACATTGGATATTAAATTTTATTTGAAGGAAATATCTCTATCTTTAATTTTTTAGTTGTAGGAAGAGCTTGAAAAAAATTCAAACTTTCAATGTTAGACATTTCAGAGTTAACCTTAAAAATTAGACCTATGCCACCTTAACGAGTTTATTTTACTCTGTTCCTACAAGAGATTTAAAGAAAAAATTTGGAGCCGGTTTTGAGAATATTTTCAAATTGTCCGGAGGGCTTCATGTAAACTACCCCCAAATTTAACAGGTTTCGTCCCCTTTTTGATATCAGGGCCTGGCAATGAATTTTTTTCTGCCGAAAATCCGCCGTTTTTTTGCGCAACATTACATAACTTTCCCTATATCATGTTTTGTGAAATATACGTATGTATACGCGAAAGTAAAAGGTGGATAAAACCAGGGACTAAATTAAGAAAAAAATATATCCTAATACCTAGTAGAGTCAGAATCCCTGTTCTGTGGGTTCTCGATACCGAAAAACGGATTGGAAAAGTCCTTCTGTCTGGTCGTCTGTGAACACCACTAACGCCTAAATTATGCGTACGATTTTCTTCCAAATTGACGCCCGTCCATCTGGAGCTAGTCGAAGCTTAGAGATTTTGAGAAACTTTCGACAAAAATTTGGGGTACTTAACGTGAAGCCCCCGGAGATTTTCAAAATTTTCTGAAAAAATTGCTCCAAATTTTTTCTTTGAATTTCTTGTAAGAGTAGAGTAAAATATACTTATTAAGGTAGCTTAAATCCGATTTTCACGGTTAAATCTAAATTTGCGAAAATTGCAAAAGAGTGAATTTTTCAACATTTTCCTCCATCTACAAAATTAAAGATAGAGATTTTGCCGTCAATAAAATTTGTTCTCTCACGTCGGTATTATTTTCGTTATCGGTGATTTGTTTAAATGGTTATATTTATTATTAGATGTTATTTAAATAACATCGTGTAATGTTTCTGGAAATCCCAACCGTTTTCTGAGAAAAGTAGCTCGAAATTCCGCCTTTCCAGAAACGCTCAAACGCCATTTTCTCAAAAATGGCTGCAAATTTTTCTTCAATCTTTTCAAACCGATAGTGCAATTTTCACTTTTTATTATGAAGTAAAGTTCATTTTGAAGTATTTTTTCGTTTTTTCAAAAATTACACAAATGTAATTGCTTTGAAAGATCTCTTAAACCGTTCATATGAACATTTTCAGCTATTTGTAAACACCATTGTATTCATAAGTTAAAGTGCTTTAAATGAATTCAATTTTTTTTTTAAAAACACAAAAGATTCCTGGGAAAATGAGCTTCAAATTTCGAATTTACAATAGCGCTGAAATGCCATTCTCTTGAAAATCTCAAATATTTCAAGGAAACTTTACATTTAGAACGAGGTTTCACTGTTCTTTGAGATTCTTAAAATAATATTTCCGTTCTACTATTACGAAAACGAAAAATTAAGAAAATGTTAAAAAAGTAATTTTGGCGGCGATAGATCCTGCTGGCAAGTGTATATGGCAATTCCGAATATCTAGCCGAGACCAAAGCAAATAGAAAACTAATACGAGATAATCTGTGCCATTCTGTAGCACCACTTGTTTTACGGGTATGGAGCGGCTTTTTTGAAGAACATTTGCGTCCTTTGAGTATTTTAATTGCTAATGAATTATAAAACCAGAACCAGTTTTAACGTCGATTTTAACGGACGTTTAAATGACTCTTTTGAAGAGAGTGCTTGACGCTTACTTCTTGCGGTGTAGTTGAGTCGTATAAAGCATTCAAATAACTGCGTCTGGATTTTATTTTATTTGAAAGCGCTGATATTTCAATGGATGAAAAATATCTAAAAAATCTAATAAAATTTTTAATATATCAAAAACAAAATAATTACTTTAATGTATATAATAATTTAAAAATACATATGTGTGTGTCTATAATAATCACCTGTTGATCATTAGAACCCTTGTCATGTCCTTGGTGCATATATATATATATATATATATATATATATATATATATATATATATATATATATATATATGAATCGATTACGCAGTCCTGCTTTCGATCTATCTGGTTTCCGATCACAGGCTGGTAACATTAGTTGTTTCGTTTTTCACCGCAACGCGTCGAAACAACTTCAAAGTATCTTGCAATACCAATTGGGTTCGTTTCTCAGCTCACATATAAACACTAAGTTTGAATGAACACCTCTAAATTCTGAGAATATAATCAATAGCGCGGTAACTCACATAACCTCCGCGATTCGGACATCACATAAATCACAATGGGGTGCATAATTAGTTGAATGATGTCTCCGGCCTCGCAGATGCTATCGAATTGGAGCTATGCGAATGAAAGTTGGAATTGGCTGAAGTGCTTTGAATGTGCCCTTGCAGCACTGAGTTGGATTTTGATTCCGTGAGATGTGTAATTTTTATGACTTCCCGAAGTTTAATGCATAAGTCGTAAATTTACAAATATTCAAAAGGATTCTGCTTTCGAGTTGCTAGCCGCTTTTACCGGAGTTTACAAATAGTAAAGGCGTACCAGCTTGTATGGTAACGCGCGTATTTGACACGTGTGGTACCAGTTAAGAAACTGTCTTTGCATAATTTATCTTTAGCTGAAAAAGGTGGTTCTGCCGGAAGGCTTTTAGGTTTGAAAAAGTTTCGAAATGCTCGGAGGCCACTAATTTTGAAACAATAAATTAGATATGACACATGTGTCGCGGTTGCCCATTTGAGAACTGGCTTATGAGCCACAGGCGATGGCATTGAATTGTGCCTATAAGGGGAAGGCGCATTCAATTGCGAAAATAGCGATGAAGCTGATTCAGGTTAGTACGTGACACGTGGGCCGGGATTGGCTGTCGCATAGTGTATTCTTCAAACATAATTTGATGATTGAGGAGCAGAGAATGATTCGTGCAGAAGGCCGTGATGTTTTTTCCCGTATTGGAAACATTTTCGGTCACTACACTTTTGGCCAGCGACAAACTTTCGGAAGCAATTTTTAGAAAGTTTATTGTTCTTAACCAAGCTTCGTTTCGCGTCGGCACTCAGGGCGTGGAAACTGGCTATTGGTGTGTTTCCAGTCGGTAGGTACTGGAAAAGGGGGGTTATCTGAAAAAAAAGTCATAAAAACCTTTTCTTTGAGTAAGTTGTATGTACCAAGGTATTAGTTAAAACCCCAAGATATCGACCTCCCAGACCCTGAGCTAACTCCGGAAGGCCCGAAAAAAAGGTATTTTTCTCACATCTTTCGTTTTTTTCTGTATAGCTCTTTAACATTAAGTCGTGTAGAAAAAATGTTTCAAATAAATTTTAATGAGGATAAAAGTTCCTACAACTTTTATATGAAACATTATTTTTTAAAACAACTACCAAGCGAGCTACAGATTTTCGCAAAACGCAATTTTTTTAATTCTCAAAAACATGTGCAAACATACACATGTTTGTGAGATTATAGTCAACCTACTGCAAATATAATAGTTGTTATATGTAATACTATCATTTATCTCATCGCTGGTGTACACATTGTCTCATAAACGTACCCTTTGCCAAAAATCTTAATAACCCCCCCCCAAAAAAAATGCATACGTACATGTGGGTGTTCATGTTCCATCTTAATTCTCCAACACGGGAACAATGTCATTTCAACAAAGCTTGGTCTACATTGTTACTGGTCTATTACAATGGGAAAAATAATACACTGAGGGTAAGACGAGAAAGGGATGGATGAGAAGGAAATGATATTTAGAAACGAAATTATGCAAATCGCAATGCACTTACCGCATATAATGTGCACTGAGCTGGCCCAATGACCGTGACGGTCATAGCCGCTTAATAGATGAATGTCCAAAATAAGCTGCGGATTTTTGTCTATTTGCCGATTTTTATCCTTCAATTAAAATGCAGTATTTTAGGTTAATTATTCATTTTGAGGCATTAGTAGTATTATATTTTAATACACTTAATGCTTTAAAATGAATAAGTAACCTAAAATACTGCGTTTTTTAAGTGAAGAATAAAAATCGCCAAATAGGCAAAAATCCGCAGCTTAGTCATAAATACTTTCACCCAAATTTTCAAGGAGAATAAAATTTCCTGCTTTTGTAATTTTTTTTCTAAAACTAACACTAAGTGACCTACAGCCTGAGAACAGAAGAAACTAGTGGTGTTAAAGAATGGCACAAACTTTCCCGTATTAGCTTTCTATTTCCTAGGGTCTCTCCTAGCTATACGGGCTTGACACATACTCTTGCCAGCTGCCATCTATCGCCTCCCAAAGTACATTTTTTAAACATTTTCTTAATTTTTCGGTTTCCTAAAAGTAGAATGGAAATATTAATTTCAGAATATTAAAGAACAGTAAAACTTCGTCCTAAATGGGATGTTTTCACTGAAAAAGTTGGTGCTGTTTTAAGAAAAGTGGCGCTTAGATGCTGTCAAAATTACAAAATTTAAAGCTGGTTTTCACAGAAAAGTTTTGAGTTTTCGAAAAATCTCATTTGAAGTTATTTTAAGCACATATTCTCACAAATACAATAGTATTTACAAATTGATGGAAATATTCATTTCAAAAAATTACATTTATGTAAATTTTGCTAAAACAAAAGAAACCAAAATGAACATTACGGCATAATAAAGAGTGCAATTTGCACTATCCGTTCGAAAAGTTTGAAGAAAAAATTAGAGCCATTTTTGAGAATATGGCGTTTGAGTGTTACTGAAAATGCGGAATTTTGAGTTAGTTTTCACAGAAAACGGTTTGAGTTCTCGAGAAACTTTGTATGACATTATTTAAAGCACATGTACTCATAAATAAAATAATGTATATCGCCGCTAATATAAATATTACCGACGTGAGAGACAAGCAAAAAAAAGTAGTTTTTCAAAATCGCGGCTCTTCGAGTGGAATCAGATCGACGGGGGAATATTCATTTTGGAAGTTATCGTACGTATGGTTTAATTGTTCACAGTCACAGGAGAGACGGACGGACAGACGGACGGACTTTTTGCTTTCGATTGGTTTTTTCCGTATCAAGGATATACAAAACAGGGATTCTGGCTACACCGTATGTTAGGGGATTTTTTTCTTAATTTAGCAACTGGTTTTATCCAATTTTTTCGTTATCCGGGTCCCACAATGAATTTTTTTCTGACGAAAATTCGCCGTTTTTTTGTTCAGCATTACATAACTTTCCCTATACTACTTATATATTACTCCGTATATACGTACGTATACGGGAAAATAAAAAGCTGTAGAGTTATGCGGCGGTGGGACCGCCCGACCACCTGATTACTTGGAGGCATGCGTTTTATTGTATCAATTGTGGCATTTTTTGTTCACTTAGAGAATGCTTGCTTATACCAGTTTTGATGTAATAGTATATTAGAAAAATGAAAAAAAATCATTAATTTCGTCCCACTTTGGTGGGTGCCTCGGGCAAGTTGTCCCTGCTGACCCACTCCCTGGGCGCCCTTGGTCGTACATCGTCGCGATGTTTGCTATAATATAACCTTCACCGAGGGAACAATGTTTTAAATACCATACCAATTTACTAAAATGTGGGATTGGGTTTAAAAGCAAAAAGATTCCAAGTTTCAAAATCCATAATAAAAATTGCCAGTTACATTACTGATTGGAGCAATTCACTGTTGACAGTGTCTGTAAAAAAAAATTACGATTTTAAATACTGTTAGAGATGGGAGGTGATGAAGTTATGAATCCACTGATTTTTCTAACTAGTAGCGTCTTATCATGACATTATTTCTAGAATAAGGACAGTTCTCACTCATCAAAATCATTCAAATTTCATGTATTTTCTTTCTTGCTTTTAGTTGGATGTGATACATTTACCTAACGTAGACAGTGCAAGGAAATATTTTGCAGTGAAAACAGTGATTTGTCTGAAGTATTCTGTATAATCTGACAGAAAACTATAACAAAACATATTTCTGAAGTTGATAAAATCTTTTTGTTAATTTGTATAGTAAATAGATGAAGAGCGTGAGTACTGGACGTTCTCCTCTACCAGGTACTTTCAAAGACGATGATATAACCTAAGTTTTGTCTTGTTTTAAATGTACTTGTGATGCAGCTCGCTAACATTGATGCCGCAGCTACCACCAAGTAAAGTTTGGAAAGAAACTTTTCCTGAGGATTTGGTCGTGGTCACATACGTGTCTAATTAAAATAATAAGAAATGCAACTCTTAATTTTTTGTGCTTTGCTCTGTTATAAAAAACATAAATAACTATTCCTACAACGGACTTTATCCCCTAATTGTCAATAACGAAGCATAGCCAGCTTATTCTAAAATTAGAAAGAATCACACCTTATCCACATCGCAGTGCGTAGGTAATGCACATATTCCCCGTTTACTTACATTTTATCGAGTGAAAATCCGGCGTTACCAGGGTGTTTATTTATCACAATCATCTATTTAACAGTCTTCCCTGCTCAGTGCACATTACATGAGGTATGTACGTATTGCGCGTTGCAAGGTTTTGTTGTAAATGTCACTCTTTTCCCACCCACTCTAGGGCTGTTTTACCCTCAGCGTATTATTTTTTCCCACTGTAGAAAGAAGACCCAGAAAATAATGTAGACCAAGTTTTGTTCAAATGACTTCGTTCCCCGCGTTGAAGAGTTAAGCTGGAACGTGAACACCTACATATACGTATCCATATTTTTTTGTGTATTAATATTTTTGCAATGGGTACGTTTATGAGACAGTGTTTACACCGGCGATGAGATAAATGATAAGATTACATGTAAATAAACTATTATATTTACTGTTGGTTGATAATAATCTAACAAAACATGAGTGTGTTTGCACATAGTTTTTGAGAATTCAAAAAATTGCGCTTTTGGGAAATTTGTAGCTCGTTTGGTAGTTGGTTTAGAAAACACGTTTTACGCAACAAGTTGAAGGAAATTTTATCCTCTTTAAATTCACTTAAAACATTTTCCTATTCAACTTAAGGTTAAAGAGCTATACAGAAAAAACTGAAACAAGTCAGAAAAAATCCGGTTTGTCGGGGCCCCCTCGTTTAGCACAGGGTCCTGGGAGGTTGAAAACTTTGTGGTTTTAACTGGTACCTGGGTATATACAACTTACTAAAAGAAAAAGTTTTAATGATCCTTATTCCAGGTAACAATGTAAATACCGACTAAATTATGAAGCATATGCTTTTCGTGACACTTCAGCCAGTGCCGGAGGGAAGCAGCGTGCGTGCAGGAACCGGCGCGGAAGCTTGCGCTCGTGGGTTGGCTGAGCGGTAGGCGCTCTTTTTTCAATGTTCCCCCACCAGTAACCCTGGTGGGGCTGGAATTTATTCAAATGAGTGGCTTTACAATTTATCGCTCCAGCTGGTAAAGCTTATGGAACTGTGGGAGGGCTTTAACTTAATAAACTAACTTACATACTAACTTAATATTAACTTAAATCTATTACAGGACTGGCCTCTTTGGACCGAGCTTAGATATTATACTATTATTTAGTAGGTTTTGATGAATAGTTATTATGAGAGTTCATTTTTCTTTTTTTTTTCTTATTTTGGCATTCACTCACTCATTCATTCTTATGATTATTTTACAACACGTTCACACACTCATTCTCTCTCACACTCATTCACACTACACTTCACTGTAGCGCTTCGGGCGGCCGCTTAGTTATGGCCAAAGTTTTGCACCGCCGTTTGCAGAAAGTTCTATGTCCGCGTAAAGTTGGAGAGCGGTCAGCCGGTTTTGAATTTTCCCACTGACACAGTGGCTTTGTCAAGATGGTTGACGTTATATACAAAGAGCAGTTTTCGCATAATTCCACACCTAGGTTAAGATTTTTACTTTCCCGTATACGTAAGTATACCGGCAGTGATATACGTAGTATAGGGCAAGTTTATGTAAATGCTGCTACGAAAAAATGGCCAATTTTGGCGGAAAAAAAATTAATTTGTCGCGGGGCCGTGAAAACGAAGAAGTAGATAAACACCAGTTGCTAAATTAAGAAAAACAACTAGTGGGTGCTCACAGAAATCCGGCACAGTCACTTGCCCGTATAGTCTGTTCTATTTTTCACTGGGTCTATCGCTAGCTATTCGGAATTTGCCACATACTCTTTCTTGCCAGCTACCATCTATCACCGCCAAAAGTACATTTTTTTGTCATTTTCTTAATTTTTCGGTTTCCTATTGGTAGAACGGAAACATTAATTTTAGAATATTAAAGAACACAAAAACCTAGCCGTAAATGGCAATTTTCTTTTAAAAATTATGTGCCGTTTAAGAGAAAATGGCGTTTTAGCACTACTAAAAATGCGAAATTTGAAGCTCATTTTCACAGAAAATTTTTGAGTTTTCAAAATACTTTATTTGAAGTTATTTGAAGCACTTACACTCACAAATATAATAATCTTTACAAATTGCGGATAATGTGCATATTAAAGATGTGAGAGATCTTTCAAAAAATTACATTTATATAATTTTTGAAAAAACAAAAAAAACTCAAAATAAACTTTACGCTATACTAAAGAGTGTAATTAGCACTATCCGTTACAAAAGTTTCAAGAAAAAATTGCAGCCATATACGAGAAAATGGCGTTTGAGCATTTCTGAAAATGCCGAAATTTGAGCTACTTTTCACAGAAAACGGTAGTGTTTTCGAGAAACTTTACTTGACATTATTTAAAGCATATATACTCGTAAATATAATAATGTGATAATAAATTTTATGACGTGAGAGACAAGTAAAAAATCTC
>JAHLJT010006507.1:0-11391 GCA_031308135.1 Acheta domesticus
TTACAACTGATCGAGCTTATTACAACTGATTTCTACTACTGCATGGCAATAGCTACTACCTCTGTTCTATTAGATTCTTAGTTGCATTATGCATTGGCGTAAAGTTTAATTTCCACTTTGCCTTGTGATACGTAAGCAGTCTCTTCGCCAACAACTGATTTCTACTATTTCGCATTTGCGCCTGCCCGACGCCCCCTGACTCCTCGTTTGCTGCCCAAATTGCCCCCTAGCCCTACAGCGCATATTGTATGTGCAGCGATACCACTGTTCTGTTATACTGGATTCCTACATTACGCTTTGGCGTAAATTTTACATTGTCTGGTGTTGCTACGCTCTGCCAACAACTGATTTCTATTATTTTGGAGTTTAGGCCTGCCCAACGCCTCTCGGCACCTCGTTTGCTGCCTCAATTGTCGATGATATAGGGACCTTAGAACGTAGATTGCATGTTCGATGACTACTACCACTGTTCCGTTCTTCTAGGTTCTTTGTGCATTACGCATTTGGCGTAAGGTTTAAACTTCTCCTTTGCCTGGTGTTGCGTAAGATATCGTTTTGCCAACAACTGATTTCTACTGCTTTGCGTTCGCGTCCGACCAACGCCTCCTAACACATCATTTGCTGCCCAAAGCTCAACTGCCGCTAATATAACATCCCTTAAGTGCAGAATGCATAAGCGATGGCTACTACCTTTGTTCTACTTGATTCCTAGTTTGTATTACGCATTGGAATAAGTTTTAAATTTCCACTTTGCCTGGAGATTCGTAAGCAAATTCTCCGCCAACAACTGATTTATACTATTTCACGTTCGCACCTGCCCAAAGCCACCTGGCACTTGCCCAATTACCGCTGAGATGGCACCCTAGAGTGCAGATTGCATGCCGATATTGTGTTCTAGTACATTCCTACTTTATTACGCGATGGCATAAGTTTAAATTTCACATTGTCTATACTGCGATTTTTCCATCTTCCCTGTGAAGTAAATCAACTGTTTCGATGTCATCCAATCGGAAGGTTGAACACCACCAAGTGACGTCAAAATAGTGACGTGTAAGGACCCGATGGATGCATCATAACAAGTGATGACCTGCCAGAGGCAGAATTGAATAAATCGCAACATACGTTGCGTTAGAAAACACGTCCCAACAACTGATTGCTGCTGCTTTGCGTTCGCGCCTGCCCAAGACCTCCTGGCATCTCGTTTGCTGCCCCAATTGCCGCCGAGACAACGGCCCAGATCGCAGATTGCATGTGCGATGGCTACTGACACTGGTCTACTAGATTGTTAGTCATATTGCGCGTTGACGTAAAGTTTAATTTCTACATTGGTGTTGCATAAGAAAAGGCGCTCCGACAACTGATTTCTGCTGCTTTGCTTTCGCGCATGCCTCACGCCTATTGGCATCTCGTTTATTGCTGAAGAGCTTATTTCAAAACTGATATTCTACATTTTCGTTTATTTTGTAGTTTTACCTATCAATATAAGAAGCTTATCCATCATGAATATTCCTTCCTCAAAAATAGCTGTCTTAGAGCACAGATATGATAGCAAACGCTACTGCCTTTGTGCTACTGGATTCATCTGATACGTCTGATGTTTACTTTGTGGTAAAATCCCTTGTGTCGACTGTAATTCCAAATGTGGCTATTTTGCTCCCCAAAAATACACAAACCAGCGCATCGGCGTAACACTTGTGGCAATGTGCATAGAAGAACAAATTGATCTTCCCAATCCTAGCGCAATATGTCAATGGATGTACGTGGGAATAAGATTGTGGCTACTTCAACAGCCCATTCTCTCCATTCTTAGTAGAAAATAGATTAATTCATTTGGGATCAAAAAATTTGCTGTAAATAAATAAATATTGGATAACTCTGTTAAAATAAAACTCGTAATGAAGAACGGTATGATTAATGATTACTTAAAACAAAAGTTGAAATCTTGAAGCTGGCTGATGTTCATTTTTCAATATGCCCGCAAAGCCATGCATTTCACTCCAAACCTCGAGTGAACCTTGATTTTATTTGCGTCGACATTATTTTAAAATATGTACGTTGCCTACGCTACATTACATACAAGTTGATGCAAATTGAAAAATCTCAGAATTATTTGGCAGTGAAATGTGCTTGGCTTATGATAAGATCGAAAATCCGATGACTACGCAATTTGGCAATCTGCTACTATGCAATTTGGCAATCTGGCGATGACTACGCAATTTGTATATCTTTCTAGAAGGGTGTGACTGAGTAAGAAAATACTAGGAAATAACATTCGTTATTATACCTAAAAAAGAAACGAATCGTGCCTTTCCAACATCGTTCATATACGATACTTTGTGATATTTGTAAGTGAAATGTACGAGTACATTTTTGGCGCAAAGAATATTTTAGCTACGGAGATTTTAAATCCAGTTATTCTTTGCCCATTGTCTTACTTTTTCCAGACTACCTTCAGATAGTGGCATGCACGCACGTACCTTCCGGTGTGGCTTCTAAATGAAAACATCCGTTTTAGCAGAGCTGCGTTTCTTGTCCTGCATGTAACTTTGATGTGCCCGAATAGTTTCACCCGCGGCACACTTCCGAACGAACAGCGTACGGTCCTGCAAATAATGGAGTGACTGTGAGAAAATCTCGAAATTTCATGGTTTAAGATTTTTTACTCTGCTGATGCACAGTATAAGTTCCAATAAGTGAAATACCGAGAAATACGATTTATGTCAGATACAGGTTTGATTACAAGAACTAAGCATCTGGGATAAAAGCTCAAAATTATTAAAATTGCAAATATTCATTTTCAAATAATTTCCATGTGGAATTCATATGATACATTACTTATATAATTAACAACATTCTTTATCGTTTCAGGCATTTTGCGTTTTAAGGATTTCAAATAGTAAAACAATTTTGTGAAATACATCTAAATAAACAGTGAAAGAATCAGAGAAAGTATATTTTTATTTTTACTTAAACATTCTATGAAATTCATTTTAAAAACTAACAAAAAATAAATAATTTCAATGATGTTTGGTGGAATAGTATCGAATGTAGCAATTTTTAAAAATATATATATTTGTAATTAACATATTGAAGAATACGTATTATGATTACTTAATGAAGGAAGGGCCTAAATATTGTTTCAATATTTTGCAGAAAATGCGACTGAATTACAGATATTCTTGGTTAATTTCCGTCACTGGAGTTTAAGAATAATTCATTTGATGAACTGCAAGTAAATCAGTGAAAATTTATTGCTTTTCTCGTTCACTGTTTTTACCGTTCTTCACTAATTGTATTTTTTTCATTTGTATTGAAAAAGCTTTTTTAACATTGAATATCTGAAAGGATAAGTGTGGTTTACTTAATGCATTTATAAGAACACATTTTTTTAGGGCATACAACGATTGTGTCACGTAGATTCTTGCGGGGAAATGTTCTTACTTCTAATATATCGCTAAAAAATATAGAAAATTAATTGTTTTAATACTCTTAAAATATGTATTTTTTATGCAAGAACTCTAAAAGTAGTTTTTAGGACTGAACCTTTTTTGTATGGCATTTTCAGTTACGGGTGCATGATAATTCGTTACAATCTCTATATCCATTAAAATGTTCACAATCACATCTAAAAATCTTGATATTCTTTTATAAGGCATTTTCGAGATTGTCATATTATCATGGTTACTTTGACGTTCCTGTCACACTACTTCTGTTATAGCGATCTGCCAAAACAAAATTCTGAAGGGTTATTGCAGCGTCCCAATGAATTTTACTTTCAAAAAGTATTCATGCAAGAGATATCTCCTGGCAGAGAATCAGTTCTTCTTTTCTTGGTACATAGAACATTCTTCGTGAATCTTAAAATCTGATAATAAAAACTTAGTTTTTTATCACAAGTAAATTCAGATTTTATAAAATCAGAGTTGTCATTTATATTTTTGAACAAAGATGGGTCAACCGAATTTTCGGATTTCTCTTCTGTTACGTTAACGTATATTCTACTGTTGGATGAAAACTTTAACATGTAACATAATTATGTTTATACTTAAACATAGCTAAATTTTGTTATATGCAATCTCAGAAAACACTATATTATTCATAGTTCCAATATGTTCCCTTATGCTGTTTTCCTGTGCACACAGAACTGTTGAAAATAATTCTTCTTGATTCTCCCGGCAAGAGCTTTTAAGAACCATGTACTATTCCTATTCTTCGACCTTTGATGACCTCTTCCTTTCTTTCCATGATTTTTACAATGTTTCTTCTTTGTCCTGTCAGACCTCTTTAATCCGGTTTTCTTTTCCTCTTCTTGTTTGGAATATTTTCACATTTAATACATCTTTCCCATATCTCGCTCTTCATAGAAACTTCTTCTCATATAATATTTTTTTCTAAATCCAGGTTTTAAATAACTTCTTTTTTCAAAGATGTTTGAAAATATTTTTTATTAATCTAATGTCATCCATTACCAGATGCCTAAAAAATATCATTATCTTTTTTCGTATTGCTTCTGATTGTTTTTTATGTTGAGCACATTTCCTCATTTCTTATAATATCCATATTTCTGTACATTTGAGTGGCCTCAGGATTTTTCTTTGTAATATTTCGAGTCAATCCAAATGTAGTTAAATTCTAGACCTTTTCTTTCAAGTGATCATTCTGGTTTCATATAGTGTGCTATTTCAAGATTTTTGGGTAAGCACATTTTCATAATGAAATCTTAATCTGATCATGCATAATTATGTCCTTTCCATTTTGCGTATTTTTTCTTCGGTCGATTTTTCTAAACCATGTTATTGAGTTTCATATTAGGTAATTGTCAAATATTTCAATTTGTTCGTTTTATTATCTATATTAAGAATTTTGAATATGCGCAAAAACTGCCTGGAACAACCTCTGTCAATGAATGTGTCTATGGTTTTATAGTTGCCCAAGAATTCGGAAAAACTTCAAAAATAATCAAACCGTTTTGAATTCTTCTACATCACGACTAAAGATGTTGAGTCGATTGAATATAAAATCTACTTCAGGTTGCAAACCAACTTCCTAAGGAGCAGTTCTAGGGATTGTCGCTGTTTCTACAATACTTCGCGCAAAATGTGGGCTGCTCCCAATAAACAATTTTTTGCACCTCTCAGTCTTTTGTATTATCTGGGAATTTAGCCAAGTTCTTACACAAAGTTTGCAGAACAAATCCGAGAGCTCCGATAACTATCGGTACGACCTGTGCTTTTACGCCCCATATTCGGCTGATCTCGATTTTCAAACTCTTGTATTCAAGACATTTCTCTGCCTCCTTGGTTATAACGTTTTGATCGCATAGCAACACCTAAAAATAGAGATGATTTTTTCTCCAAATCCCGGATAAGAATATACGGTTTTGTTTGCCACAGTCGGGCAGTCAGTTTGAATTTGCTGTTTGTTCAGTATGGTGTACAGTCCAATAGACGTCACTGGTTTTGGTGAGTGTTCGTACCACTTTGAGCATGTCTTTAGAACTTCGAGGTGGTACAGATTTGCTAGTGGAGGTAACTACACACCCTGTCGTGTCTTTTATTTATTATTACTAGTATTGTTACTATTATTACTAATATTATTAGTATTATTATTATTATTACGAAAACAAAAAGAAATGGTATAACCACAAGTGTACGAGAAGCGATGTCTTAGAGTACGTTCATGCTTTAGGAAATGCAGATTGTGTCGCACGCCCGGTTTTTAGATTTTGTTAAATAAAAACGGGACCCCAGAGTGGGAGGCGCGACGGCGCCCATGGCTTTCGGATCGCCGTGTGTGCTCGGCTGCTTCCAGACGTGCCCCGCGCCGCACACTGATCAATTTCGCGTCGCTAGCTGGACAAAAATGCAAAAATCAACTTTCTTGAAGAAAGTTAAAATCAATATTACTTCGAAGTACATAAACCAGAGCACACGAAAATGTGTTTTTGAACCCACTGACACCAATGGATACGATGTGGCAATGTCCAGAAGTCAGCCGTCGGTGCGCCGCCGCCCGTGCTATCTCCAGTCGCGATTCAGCAAGCTTATGAATAAGTATCTGTACTAATCGCTGCAAGCTGAAATTCGACTGTGACGACATGGAACACTCTAACACAGGTATATCTCTCTCTGGTAACACCAATTCTTGAAGGTATTTCCCGAAATTATACTGATAAAAAAAATTATTTTAACACTATGTTTTAAGTAGATGGATTTTACATGATTCAAATTTCGTGTAGCTCTACAAAAAAAGCTCATTTATTTTCGCCTTCAAAATTGTACTGACTCATTACCACATATCTCTTCTCTGCGCTGGTAAAATATTTCGTGCATCTATCCGCAACTTTGTGAGATATGCTCTTCTTTTTAGGAACTGCACTCTCGCGCGGCGCTATTACTCGAAGAGAACTGTTCGAGTTCGTGCATAGAGAAGTTGAGGTTCAGAGTGTCACAACACTTGAAAATAAAAATAATTATTTAATTATATTATATCACGATTGAGACTTGAAAAAGGGTCGAAATCATCTGAAGAGGAAATGCGCAAGAAAATCAGGACATCAGTTACATCCTCGCAAAGCTTTGGAAACAGGTCACCGAGCAGAAACAAAGCTGTCTAGTGCTGGCCCCGTGGCCGAGATCGTTAAGGCAGTAGTGCCATAGTGGTCTTGGACTGTGGGGTCGCGGGTTTGAGTCCCGCCTCGGGCATGGTTGTATGTGTTCGTCCTTTCACCCATATCATTACCACATCGTTTCATCCTCATACCATAACTTTACATCCAATAGTGGTCGCTAATGACCGAGTAGTTGATGCGACCTAAAATAACAAAACAATGTCTAGTAAATTCTCTACATGGCTCAGTGAAGAGTTCAGTATATCCAAATGTTCAAAATCCCTCCCCCCCAACGAGACGAAGACCAAACAAGCTCTTTCACGAAAGTAGCGAACGAGGAAAGAAGCGAAAGGTCAGCGACATGTTATCAGAAAGAAGCTCCTCTAAATTGTCATTTGCCATTCAGCGGTTTCGGTTAAGTGGCCAAAGGAAGGTTGCCGATGTCATAGAACAGGCGTCAACTAGTACTCCTAGAACCCTGTGTAGAATGAAGCGCGCGGCAGAATCCAGTGTAGCAATGCAGCAATGCTGTTCTCCTGAAGAAGCACTGAAAGAAGTCTCCTGAAGACTCGCAACGCGAACATAACACTAAGAGAAGGTGCGCTCAGAAAAATGTACACTATCCTCCTTGCTACAAAATCTTGGAAGCAAAAACTCAATGTTATCCGGCTAATTCGACTGTTACTCTGATTCTTTGGCTCAAATTAACCTTCAGAACATTTTAGATCTGACTTTAACGCGTGTGTGCAAAATCCAGGAAATCATTACCAATATTTTGAAAATTTGTGATGGAAAAACTGAGGAAAACTTGCAGATGATTTGAAATGGGGTTGTGACGGAAGTGGAGGTCAGAGCATCTACAAGCAACATTTCTCGGAGGGAGAAACTACTGCGTCAGATGCGGATATGTTCGTTTCAAGCGTAGCCCCTCTTCAGTGTCCGCTAGAATAGCATAATCTGAAGAAATTCTCTGGGATAATCCTAGAACTCCATGTTTTGTTCTTCCAATCTTTGTTTTCTGGTTTATGCTTTAATTAAAAATCATATTTCAAAAATACCATCTTAGGATTATTTCAAGTTAAAGAAAAACATACCCGATGAAATGTCTTAGATAATCAGACCACTTTTCGCATTATTTCAAGTCTTTTAAAACAAAGTATATTTCGAAGGTGCAGCTCTGAGTGCTGCATCCGCTTGCTCCTACGAGTGCCAACGACGATTATTGTGAAAATTAAAAATTATTTATTTAGTATTACCTCATTCTGTTTGGCCAAAAAATGACTGCCGTTTATAATTGCGACAAATATCTATACTGAAATTTTTTCGATAAATATTGTTACAGTGCAACACTCAGAATAGATGTTACACAATGTCAGTTCATTTTGATTGATCTTCTAAGTATCTCAGCCAAATTTCACTTTTCTATGACCTCCAGATTTCGAGAAATGATTTTTGTCCACCTAGCGAAGCAAAATTGATCACTGTGCGCCGCCTGCCCGCGCGCCCGGCCGCCCACCCGCCCTCCGAATAATTCAGCGGCGCCGAGGCGCCCGGCCTACGGCAATCCCGACGCCCCGCGCCCTTCAGCTCCCCTCAGGGGGGCCGTAAAGGGCCCCGGCTGGCGTCGGCGTCGGCCCCGCTGCCGCTGCCGCCCGGCCGCGCCGCGCCGCGCCGCGCCGCGCCGCGCCGCGCCATGCCCCCGGCCGGGGTTCAAGGTCGGCCCGCGGGCCGCGGCCCCGGCGCCCGCCGCGCCTAGCCGCGCCGCGCGGCTCCGCTTCCTTGGAGAGCACGGCCTGACGTCGGGGCGTTCGGAGAGGAGCGCACGTGCATTGCAGCGGGGTTTTTGTGGCGTCGTGCAGTGAGAATGAATGGGTTGAATGAATGGTATGTGTATAATGTAAACAAATTACGAAAGGTGCCTGAATGAAATAAATTAAATTAATCAAGAAGAAAGTATCAAGGAATAGAGGAAGGAGAAGAAATCATTGAGTAGTCGCTAATAACCTCGCCGTTGATTTAACTATAAATATTTTTTAAAACTAGAATCAAATGAAATAACATTAATTAGTATTAAGGAAGTAAAAAAATATATTCAGGTTAACTATGCCAAAAGGCGTACGTGTTAACTGTTCAATTAGATTAAGCTATTAGTAAATATATTATACAGTAGCTATAAGTAAATTATTTTTTAGTCTGTTTTTAAGAATATCGCTCCCCTTTCTAGCTCCTTAAGCCGTAATGGCAGTAGTGCAAATGTATTCAATTTATAAAAATCAATGTTTTTGTGCAGGGGTGAATGAATGCAAAACTATGAGCTGAGGGATCACTTAGTGTCCCAATACGTTTCTAAACAAACTTTTACATTAGTTTATAACTGTGTGAAAATACATTTTAATTATTTATCGAAGGTGGTGTTTGTGAAAAATATGGACATTTAAGTAACTCGTAAAAAGAGTTTGTATATGATTTTCTGCCCAAAAATATAGAGATAATTATAAGAAATGTTTATAAGTAATGTTTTGTGACTAATGTTAATCCATCTGTCTGTTTATAAAATGAAAACTCGAAGGCTATAAAGAATGTCGATTTTCTGGCATTTCCAAAGAAAGTATCTACCCTTCTGACTAGAAATTATTTAATTTTGCCCAACACTTGCAGAAAAAAGGAGGGTTAATCTTAATCGTTTCCAAGAGAATACACGTGGTTTACATCGACTTCTTTAAAGAAACTAGGAACACGTGAATTGTCGTAAGAATTACCACACTTCATATACTTCTAAAATAATACACACAGTGCATTGTTGTTTTCAGACTAATTGTTTCTTAAAAACGAACAAAAAATGAACAAAATAGGGAATGCTTATCTTATGTCCTACATTAAGCTTATGTCCTACATTACCTCAGTATTTATGAGACAAACGCTTTTTAAATAAAAGTCGAAGACTGAGTAGCAGCGGAAAGTGAGGAAAATAAGCAATGCCCATCTCCAGTCACTTCTAAAAGAAAATACGTAGATTATATCGACAGTTTTGAGATTACCACTATTAAAATATGAACCGAAGTTAAGGAATGTCCCTTTTCACTTATTACTAAAGAATATACATAATGCAACGTTACTTTTGTACATAATATTATTAAAAAAAATGAAGAACACGCCAAGAACTTAAGAAATGCGGATCTTCAGTGATTTCCAAATAACTCTCAGGTTAGTTTTGTGACTCGTTCATTTTACAATATCAAGCTACATTATTTTATACCGTTTTCGATTACGTTCCTTTTGAAGATCTTAGGTTGATTTTGATGTAATGTTAAAAATGTATTGTCCTTCCAAGTGCTTGCCAACCACAAGAGGCAATGTACTTGTATCTGTATTTAGCCATTGCATGTCCCATAAAGGTCAATTGGCCTCGTCGCCGTTAGATCCCATGGTCCCTGGTCGGTCAGCCAATCAGGAACCCGCGAGATCTCGAATTTTGTTAACCTTCGGGCTTCTCACAGTTAACGAATTCGGCTAGCGATGCCGATGAGGCAACATATAACTACTAATAAATACGTGTAGATGCAAGAAGATTTTTAAGTTTCTTCGTTTTCATTACTGTATCACATTTTAATTGTGAAGTCATAATTTCTATCATTCTCCGGTTTCTAGTCTTCTGTGAGATTTGGCGTCCTTAAATAATTTGTGGGAATGTAATAGTTTTCTTTCAGGCGTTCAGAGTAAGTATCGATCTTTTCATAGTTTTGCTTTGGATGAGGTGTTAGAAGCAAAATACAATATTGACATTGATTCCCGACAAATTGTATTTAAAAAATAATATTAGTGCAATTCGTTTTATTTTGTTGAAAATAAAATTAATTAAATTTAATACAGATTACCCTTAAATCTCTAATAGAGTTAAAAAGTCGACGAATTAAGAGAAAATTAAGATATTATAGTATTATTAAGAACGCGAAGCAAATAAGTAATGGCGATCTTTTGTTAAAAGTATCGTAGATGTGTGGGAAGTACAGCACATCAGGAAATAGGAAGCAAATGTAATCCTTGGGATACTCTTACGGAATCTTTGGGATTGGAAATGTTATCTTTAGGGATTTCATATTGAAAGCAAATTATAACTTTAAATCCAAAAACCAATTCTAGAAACCTACGAAGATTTTTACTCTTAGGATTTTTTTCTTTCATAATATTTTTTCTGGTTGTCTTCTTATAACGGTATGCTTATTTCTCTACATATTCCGAGTTCAGTAATTTGTATCCTATAAAATAAATAATCTACCGAAACTGTTTATTTGCATCATTAAATTTTACTCTAGTTGTTATCAAAACACAAGAGAATTGAATACATCGGGTATGGCCTTGCAGAATTTGATTATTTTATCTGACTGACAAGTAACGTGAATGGTGTTTTTATACTGAACGATGATCAAAGATTTGTTGGGTTACATGTCGTCGGGCTAGGTTGTCCTGATGATCATGAATTCTAATTCAAAGCATCAATTGTTGTTTAGTTTAAGAATCACAGCTGTAAAAGTATCTTAGGATGCGGAGACATAATACATTGTTTGCGGAGATGTCATTGATTCATTCTCTCTAAAAGCAAACGAATTTCTATTTCAATTATGAGTTCTTTAGTTTTACTTGAACCATTAACAAAGTTCTCTTGCGGCAGTTGCATTTTTATAATCTAAGAATTTATCTTCTTGAACCTAGTCATAATAAAAATTATGAAATACATACACGTATTGTTGTGTTTGTATACTTTGCTGCAATGGCAGTGAATT